>JAOWBL010053119.1:8149-23723 GCA_028564865.1 Zenarchopterus dispar | reverse complement strand
CAGGTGTGTTGGAGCAGGGAGACATCTAAAACCTGCAGGACACCGGCCCTCGAGGACCAGGATTGGTGACCCCTGGTCTACACAATGATGCCTTCTGACACTTCTAAGTCTTCAATCTACAGATCAAAGTTGACAAGATAAAAGTAATTCTAACACAGTCTCAACTATGTAAAAGATATACAGTATATCTGCCATTTGTTCCTATTTAATATGTACAAATACAAATGAATCTTGAGTTTGCAGTCAGAGTCAAAAATTTTGGAATGCTTCTGGAAAGAAGAAAAAAAATGGCCAAAAGAGGCAGGTTCAGTGTTTGTTTTGTCTAATAACAGCCACATCTTAACAGAAAATCCATTTCCTTTTTCATTGTTCTCACAGATCACACTTCACTTTTTTCTTTTTAGTATTTTTTTACCCTTTATAATGTGCAGTTTTTTCCTTACATATCCCACCCTCCTGGCAATACTGAAATTTACGGAAGATACAAATCTGAATCCAAAATTAATACGAGAATACACCTCGCATAAACAGCCAAACGAACTTTGAAAGCAATTACTGCAGGTTGTTTTTTGTTTCTTGTATCAACTGTGGTTGTAATTGGTTTCTGCAAGAACATGTGAACAGTGACTGTAAAAAAAAAGAAAAAAAAGAAGTCACATTATGCTCAAGATGGGAATATTAACAAAAAAAAAAAAAAAAAAAAAGAAAAAAAAGAACCCTTATTCTATTCTTAACTGAGTATGAAAGACAGCTCTGACCGGTGGTCTGGGGACCAGATGCCGAGGTTCTTTATGAGGTAGCGCAGACTCACTCTGGCCATAATGACACACCATCAGAGGGTTCAGGTATTTATTAGAATCTGGGGGAAAGAACGGCCTATGACTTTAATTGCAATCATTTGTCACCTGAAAGTGCTTCAACGATGGTTTCTGAGAACACCTCACTGCGGCAAAGAAAGAGAAGGTCCTTTGTGCTTTCTTCAATCATTTTTAAGATTATAAAATGAGACAAGGAAGGAAGGAAGGCACTTTATCACACTTTAGACACAAAGTCCAGAGCATTCTTTCCAGAAAAGAGGGATATTTGAAAAGGAGAGAGTGACTCACTTCCAAGTGAGTCATCTTTATTCCAGCTGCAGACAGGAAACTCACACAATCATATGGATTTTCATGGGTTTTGTTCTGACAGGATAGATAGAAGTTATACTCAACATTAACTGTCTGAGACCCCTTAAAACACCATTTAGAGCTCACAACACTGTGTCACAACACTTTTTTACTGTGTGGAAAAACGTCCAATTACACAAGTAAAAACAGCCTGGACAGGTCAATATGCACAATTACTTCTGTGACAGTGAGGCTATGAAATGGTTTCTACTTTTGTGAAGAAAACAGAAAAATCATTTAGGTAACAATCCCAGAAAGCCAATATTGACATAGTTTTTTTTTCTTCTATTGTATAATCAAAACTTGTTTAAAAAGTAGACCATCACTGAGTCCTCAAAAGTGGAAAGCAGCTTCAATATTCACAATACAGCACTTTCTAACTACTCCACTTCTCTTCATGTCAGAAAATCTTTTCCAGAACTTGCATGAAAAATAGAGGAGACTGTAAAGCTTTTGCGTTCAGGCCATCAAGAAGGGGGCGTGGGGGGTTGGGGGGTGGGTGGAGGGACACTTACAATTAGCAGTAAGGTTGCTGCATTATGTATGAGGAACCTATGTCCTCGGTTTAATTATGGAGAATATTCTTCTTGTATTCATGTGGCGACATGATTATTCATTTTGCTGACTAATTAAAGCTGTGGACATACTGAGCATCCTGATAGTAGAGCCTTGATTCAAAGTAGAAATAACAAATGTGCAGCTTCAAAGATGGCTAAGGCTTTAAGAAATACTTTTCTTACTCTTTTCAACTCTTTAAAAGGCAACCGCACACCACTTTTTCTTCTTTTTTTTTTAATAAGACCCTCCCAATCTGCTGTCAAACGTTGCTGCATGAGATCTGAATTAATGAGTATCACAAAACTCAACAAGCATATTCATGTTTAATAACATCAGAGGGTTTGATAAGAATCCTGCACCTTAAAGATGGTGTTCAGGATACGGCACTGTCGGCGAACAGTACAGGTCATTTAATTAAGTGTATCTTTGAGAACATAAGCCAACTTCTTCCTTTTCCACGGGGAGACTCTGCATTGCTGCATTCGTCCACAGCAGCTGCTTGGCTCAGATGCATCCATCATGCCTCGTCTTGCAGAATTTAACTGAAATTGATTACCTGAATGATACTTGCTCCTGCCTCCCTGACTGAATTTGACAGACTGAGTCCTCTTCTTTTAATTAGCTCTCCATCTTTTCTTGCCTCCGAAGACACCAGAGGGACCCGAAGTTAGGACAGTCAAGCAAAAGGTCAAATCAATCGAGTCACAACCTCTAAATATAAGCACCACTGAAAAATAGCCAGAGGCTAAGTGAGCCTGTTGATAGTTATTTAAATAGACTGGCCTGGGAGATTTAAAAAAAAAAAAAAAAAAAAAAAAAAAGGTTGCTTGGGAGCTTGAAAAATCTACACTTCACTATTTTAACAGGACTTTTTTTTGAAAATCTTAAATATTTGCAAAATTTATGTTCTTTTAAGCACATTGCCAAATAAATTTACTTAACAGCTTTCAAACCCCACTGATTTACTTAATGTATACAAACAAATACTGTAAATGTGCTGACTCAGCTTTGTAACTCAAAAAAAAAAAAAAAGAAAAAAGAAAAACATCACATAAAGCAGCTCCCTTTCATGCACTTAAAAGAGCTTATGTCAGCAAACTGTTGCTGAGACAAACCATTTATTGTCATCATGTACAACAGGAAAAGTCTAACCAGTATTGTGAGTTTCAGTCTCTTAATTAAAAAAAAAAACCACAAAACAAAAAAAAAAGAAAACTATAAAGATGTGTAGCATCAGCTTCATATCCAGATGATGTGATTGAAACAGACAAGCACATCAGATCCACTACATCACAGTAAATGCCACCACACAGCAGCCGAAAGGCCAGTCCTGATCTTATGTGATAAAAATTCAACAGATATGCTGGAGGGAAATGTGAAATATAAAAGAAAAGAAAAACTGGCTTCAGGCTTGACATATTAACATATTCTCAGGTAATATTAGTAATATGTCAAGTAATCCTGTAAAAATGATATGCCTTTTAAAGGACTAAATTATGGTTGCTTATTTGTTTACTGAGGAGAATGATCCAAAAAGTCTGGCATTAAGTAATAATCCAGTTTAAATATTTTATATGTTAATGTGCATATATTTGTCTGTTAGTGTTCCTGGTAGATTTTGGTTTTACAGATGGGAACTTTTACATCAGCTAATGAGAGAGTTAAAACGTGAATGGATTAGAAGTTACATGTGATTGCTCTGTATCCTTTTTAGTGATTTTTAGGGTTGACAGAGTTATTCTATTTTGTTCTTATTTCCATCCTAATTAACATGATGCAGGTTTTAGATGGTAATGTTTTACAGAAATGGTCCCTGCGTCCCCTCTGAGGGTAATTATTTCTCTGTTTTGCAAACATCACCAAGCTCAGCCAAAACTGTTACGAACCATCAATTATGGCAGATACAAGACTTTGTAAACAGTCAAAAAAGGTATTTGGCAGCAAAACAGTTGCAACTCTCCCTGCTGCCAGTCCAGGAATTCTGATCAAGGATACAAAAGACAAAAAAACCTTGTTAAGTGACATCGGAGCAACTCTCTGTAGCCAATACTTCAAAACAACAGGTCAAATTGACAGTGTGTCTCATAGCTGCTGTAATTTTGAATGTGTGTAATCGCAGGTGTTTGGTGTAATGATTGTGTCTGTACGTGTCTACAGCTGAACCAAAGTAATCAATCATCATGTATCACACTGATACGCCTCGACCTTACGGAGCTTCGCTCAGCAGTCTGCACTCGAACATTGTAAATGCACATTTATATGAAAAAGACCTGGAAACACAACAGGAAAAACTTGTCTCCCGTTGTGCGTTGATGCATTTAATTTTGAATCAGATTTTTAAAAACTAGTCAGACTCAAAAGTATTTGTTATGCCATTTTACTAGCAAATAAACAGCTGCCTGTTGTGGCATCAATAGAAATAGAACCTGAAAACATCAATGCAGCTCATCTTCATTAAACTGAAAGTCTTAGATATATCTCACTTCTACAACGAATTCTAAGATCTTGTATATTACTTAAAAATGAAAGTGTACCAAACAGAAAAAGGCTTTTCATATACTGTTTTTTTTTTTAAAGGCACTTACACTTCAGACAGTTGAAATGACTGACTAGGTTTCAGATGTGGCCTCATCTGCTTGCAGTAACGCTACAACTTGATTTACGTAACAGGCAGAGTGTCTTTCAGCTGCCAGCTGACAGTATACAGTAAAGAGTGGAAAACATACCCACGACGTGAGCTCAGTGTACACTCTCTCGTTTGAGTGGACTGTTGCCAGCTTAGATTTGCAGTCCAGCTGAGAAACTCTCTGAGCTGTTTACCCCACTGAGACTTTTAAAGTAAGACCTTGGTCCTCTGATACCCCAGTGGAGCTGCTCAGGTGGCCAACGGTAGAGAGATGGGATGGCATTGGGCAGCTTCCAGCTGTGAACATGTCTCACAGTGTGAATGCCAAGCAGAGCATGCACTTTCAGTCCAACGCTGTCCTTGGAGGTTCCATTTAAATAAAAAGATAACATTTGTCGCTATTTTAGGAGGCAACAGCTGCTACGAATGATTGTTGGGTTTATATAAAAATGAAGAGCAGCAGCAGCAGTGTGAAGGGCTGCCACGGTAACATGCAAGGTCAGGTGAATCCTGAACTTAATGGTCTTGTCCAATGTAATGTGCTGTATTTGTGTAGTGAAATATAAAACATTATCCCCCACATCCCCCAGCACCTTAAATGTCATCTCGGTTTAAATTCTTACTGAAAGTGTACAAAGAGCACAGTTTAAAAACATGCATCCTTTGCCTAATATTTAAAAAAACAAAACAAAACAAACAAACAAAAAAAAAACAGTTGAATTCCCTTATGTACCCAACAGTAAGATATCCTATTGTGTATTATTAAATTTCACAATTTTCACCTAACATAACACTGTATAAATATTCCAATACTTTTTGTTTATATTTCTGTAAGCTGTTTAACTGAATGTGCTGAGGCATCCTTTCCTGACCTTAAATCATGACATGACATATAAAAACCTTTAAAACAGACAAATAATGCATAATATGCATCTGAAGGGGTTTATTTAAATATAAGCATAAATATAGCTGGTATTTCTGATACATATATGACTTCAGTTTATATGATTTAAGGATGCAAAGAAGTTATGACTAATAAGGTAAAAGAAAAGAAAAAAAATAGTGTTTTGACACTTTTAATTTAATAATAATAATAATAATAATAATGCATGCTCAGAAATATGTGGGGGGTGGGGGATAAGAGCAAAGCAAAAATTATGAATAAACTTTGGACTCTTATTAAAAGGTAAAAAGTAACTTACAAGGACTCTGATCTTGTCTCTCTCTCTCTCTCTCTCTCTCTCTCTCTCTCTCTCTTTCTCTCCGTGTGTGGATATTATTGATCCAGAAAGGTATTTAGTAGAGACTAGAGCTTTAATAAAACCAAGGGATTATGAGCAGGAAATAACACACACACACTCTCACAGACGCTGCATTCCCTGATAAGAACATTAATACATTGGTATCTTCACAAAGCAAGCAGTTGTTTGTTCGGCTGCCGCTGTGAACAAGAATAAGAAATGTAAACTCTGCACATCTAGTTTACTTTTCATGGCCTATGCACCTCTTAGTCACGTTTTAACAGTTTAGCGTCCACCCTCCCCAAAAAATGTTCAAACTACAAACTTTGCTATGAGTGGAACAGAAAGGATAATTTTCAGCATTATTTTCAACTCCTCTCATTATCCCTCTATTGCATGCCCCCTTCCTTCTCCTGATGACACGACTGCAAACACAACTGCCTGTCAGGGCTCATAATTTCAGATCACAGTCTATCTCTAATTACACTCTGAGACAGGTGAGAGGAAAACGGATCGCATCAGGACACATCAACAGGCAAGCAGGATCCGAAATGTAACCTGCAGCTTGCATCGTCTAACCAAAGCAAATAATCAATAAGATGTTGACTGAATTTGGGCAGACAGAGGGAAGGAAAGGCAACTTGCAATTGTTTACAGAAGCATGTAAAGAGCTGTTCACTGTTCCCTCAAATGAAAACTGCTCCCATGTGCTTTTCAAATGGCACAAACACTCTATCACAAAAACTTTTATGTTTTAAACATCCCAATTAAGGTGTCTTGTTTACTATTGTCTTGATGAATGTGGATACGGCTTCAATAGCCTGTGATTGATTATTCTAATAAGAGGATAAAGTATTTCTACTAAAGCATCCACTGTGTGATGGACGGGCTAGTTTTCAGTTCAAACTGCTTACTGTGCAGCTAAAATATATTTAATGAGACAAGTGTAACAGGTCTAATCTAAACATTTTACCCCATGATGACATATTTTGTACTTTGTGAACTTTCTGGGGGACGTGCTTTGCATATTTCACTGGATTTACCCTGCGCATGCTGAAATACATACACAACACAAGGTGCTGGTTCAAAGCCTCTTATTTTGTTTTGAACTGCACTTAAAAACAGAGGAAACACTGAAAAAGCATTATCAGGGAAAAAAACAACATGAAGGGCTGAAAATGACAGAAGCAGTGTGTTTTTTGTGAAGTCTTAAATTCAGAAATGTGTCACTCGCCTCACAAAAGGTAATATCTTTCAGAAGTTCCTGAATAACCTCCTCCTTAAAGCTCCATCAAACCCTGATGTAAACAACATTTCTTCCACAAGTTCGGTTTTATTCAGGAGTTGCAAAGCTTTTCTCAGTTTGACTTCAAACAGTCTAGAGATCTCTATGATTGAAGGCAGTTTTGAAGTGTAAGCTGTCTGTGTGACAAAAATCACAGAAGAAATGACATTTTGACAATCTATACCACATATACGACACATATCAACAGGCTCATCTTTTTCTCCTAAATTTAGCTCTTTGACTTCTTTCTCCTTATGTTTAGTCTCCTCTAACTCATCGTGTCTGTTGGTGTCTTACCCTCTGAGAAGCTGATGAGCCCCAGAAGGTGCAGCAGTTTGATGGAAGCGAACACCAGCACCACAATGCCCACCGTCTGCAGCCCCTCTGTCTCCCAGATGGCGCTCAGCATTTCTCCACCCTCTACCCACTCCACGCCACCATATCCCGACCCAAACCCGGAGCCTGAGCCCGCTTCTTCACCTTCTAGTCTGACGCCAGGACCAGGACTGGCACTCCCGCCTGGCCCTGCACTCCAGTTCCCCTTCACCCACTCCAGCGCTACGCCGGCCCACGAGCACCAGCTGGGTGACTCCCAGCACCTGTCTACGGTCTGTGCACTCTTTAAATCCAGCCTGGGTGGAGTTACGATGGGACAAGGTTAAAGATCGCAGAGGTGAGGACTCAGAAGCCTGAAGTCTTTTGATACCCAAGAGTCACTCAGAATTAAAAAAAAATTCAAGTGGAATAGAGTCCACAGATGCTGAACCCACGCACCGCTTCCTTCTTCCTTTTCATTCCCATCCTCTGAAATGATCAGACATGCGAGAGCTGCTGAAAAAGCCGGGAGGGCAAAGTCTGTTCATCTCCGGCAGTTTTCGCCTCTCTCTTGCCCTTTCAGGCGCTCAGACTGCCTCTCTGCAAAGTAAAGGGAGGGAAGATAAGAGGGAGTGGATGTGAGTGAAGAGTGAAGCGAGGAGGGAGGGCAGATGAGAAAGGCAGCGGGAGGTGGTGTGTTGGAAGAAGCATGGACGCTCTTGAACTACACACATACGAATTAACTTCAGACACATTGTGTAATGTCAATACAGCACCAAAAGGGAGCAGTTTTGCACTTATTGTTATATTCTTTAAAAAAAAAAAAAGAACATTTTATTAAACTCAAGAACCCACCAGCCAGACCAAACCATAACTGCCTTTTAAATTATTTACCTTAAACAAATCCATGGTCATTAAGACAACTTGGCGAAGATAACTTGCATATCATAAAAAGGTGATAAAGGGTTAAAACAAAAGATCATATCTTAGCAGCTACACTTAAAAGAAAAACAGTAACACAATTTAATAGGTGTACATAGTGTTTGTAGGAGGAAAGCAAGGTGAAGACTCATATCTGTTCCTTGGTATCATAAAGGTTTTAAGTTCAGAGATTTAAAGGAAAACGGGAGGGAGGAAGTCCGTGTGGAGGAGAGAGTGAGAGCTGGAGGATGACGCTTGTAGTTACTTTCTGTAGCAAATGAGTGAAGACACCACCACCTACTGGTTCTAGCCATGCAACTCATTTTGTTTTCTGAGAGTAAACAAGAATAACTCAGTTTTGAAAAGAAAAAAAAGTCACTTTTCCAGCTGGAAACACAATATAGCTGAAGTCCATTTGATTACTTTGACTGCTGCACTTCCCAAGCTTTGATTCCATCTGCTGGAGATTCAGCCATACATCACTGATGTAAACGCACAAAGCCTCCTTAATTGCAATCATCATGGCAGGATATTATTTTGGCATTGTGAAAGGAACCATAACTCAGCACTTACTCAATTGCTCGGTGATAAATGGTGCTGAGAAGGAAAAACTAACAAACACTTTTATTCACAGTCACCTACTTCTACTTATTGTTAAAACACAATAGCAACTGGTGAAATGCCACTTTTGCTTTGAAATCTTATCAAATAATTTTGCATTAAAACACCTGGGGGGGAAAAGAATAATAAAAACAACACAGAAACATCATCTATAATCTGATTACACCCTAACAACTTTCAGAATCTCTACAATAACAGACCTTTAGAAATATTAAGTGGAGGTGGGAAGGCCTAGAAAAACATTTTATTTACAAGAGTTTATAAATAACAGTCCAAACCCAATTTGTTTTTATATTGAAGCGTGTGTTGTCTAAGTGAAAACTTCAGACAAAAGTCTCAGTTCAACTTGACAAATCACTGTATTGTGTTTACTGCCGATTTCTGTTACCCAGACAAAGTTAATATATTTAAATCACGTTTAACTGTTTTTGATGGAATCTTGAGAAAACATAAAAAAATCTCCTTCCATGCATCCATCAAAAGAACATTCCAGAATAAAAACCACCCTAGGTATCAAATGTGCTTCTAACACTTTACTTTGTTGTTCTAAACATGAGAACCAGTCCAGTTCTGTAACACTGAGGCTGTGAACTCTCCTCCTCCTTTCAATTATTCAGGTCATGAGGTCTTAACAGAGAGGACCAGACCCCATTTTCCTCCACCTCAGGCTAGTTGAGAAATATAATCGCTCTCTAGCATATACTGGGTCTGAGACTCCTCCCCAGAGAAGCGTCCAGGAAGGATTCGAACGAGATGCCCAAGCTGGCTCCTCTCAGTATTGAGGAGCAGCAAGTCCACTCCAAACCCCACCCTGGTGCAGTCTGCATCACTGCAGTTGATGCAACGTTCCATCTGTTGACCTCTCGCTCCATTACTCCCCCTTAACAACACTCCAAGGTACTCCTCCATTTCAGGCAGCAGCTCACTCCCAATACAAGCAGAGCATTCCACTCTTTTCTGACTGGGCACCATGGCCTCATGTTTAGGAGTGCTGATTATCATCACTGCTACTTCACACTTGGCTGCAAACTGCTCCAGTGACAGACTGGATGTCGCTGTACAATGACACCAAGAGGAAGAAATCCTCTGCAAAAAAGAAATGGATTCCTGAGACCGCCAAACCAGACCCCTCTGCTCCTTGGCTCTACAGAGTCAATGAAAGTTATGAACAGAATTAGTGACTTTGGTCTGGATTAATGGCTACCCAAACTCTTGCTCAGTTTGTAGGGGGAATAAAAGATCTGTAGCAAAAGGATTCAGTTTTCCCACAGTCCCAGAACCCCACCGTACACAGTCAAATGCTTTCTCCAATGCCTCAAGGCACATGAAGACCAGTTGAGCAAACTTCCATCTGCAATAATGGATTCTATTGAGAGTAAAGAGCTGGTTGAGGATTCAATGGCCAGGACCAAATTTAGATTGTTCTTTCTGAATGTGAGGATTGAAAACACTTAAAATCACAAAAACAGAGCATAACATGAAAAAGTAATGTAGGCTTGGCACCAGTGAAGCCATAATCATAAGCCATTCAAGTCACATGCAACATGGTGAGCAGTGGCTTTACTTTCCAGAATATGTCCTCTTTTTACAAAGTAAGGTAGATACATTGGCTCTGGCATTTCTAAAATGTCAATACACAAATGTTTAATAAAAAAATGCAAGTTTATTATTGACAAACTGCAATTCTTATCCTGTGTAGATGCTGTGAGGTTTCAGAAGAGACAGGAGGACATATATACTGACGTTTGATAGACAGCATTCATCTGTCCATACCAGCATTCATGTTATTAGAGTCATAACTCCACCCATAGCTTACAGATTAATCTCTCCATATCTTGCTCAGTTAATGTAACAGCAGTTCGACACCCCACAATCGCCACACTGTATCCGTTTCAGCATAGCACTTAGACAGACGGAGCATCTTAAAATTCAGCTTTGAATAACTCAGACTATTGACAACAGACATTTGTAAGAACTCTGAACACAAGTATCTTCACAACATACACCAGGCCAGACTGTGGTTTAGGAAAACTTTCTATCAAATTAAAGTCTGTTCTCAAAGTTATCAACTACATGCACCAAATTTATTTTCACAGAGATGAAAAAATTTCAGGGACAGGCATTGCAGATGGCCTCTTTACTGAATTTACCATGGTTGAAAATTTTAGAAAAGTAGTAAAGTGAGAGAGTATGAGGATCATAGAGGATATTTCATAAAATAATAATAATACTTGAAAAAGAAAGATGGAGGCCATAGAAAATTCATGTGGATATAACTGGAAACACATCTAGGACATACATGGGCAAAATATGGTTCAAGGGCCAGAAGTGGCCCTAGGACCATCCTCAAACCAGTCCTCCTTACATATAATACAAAAAACAAATGAAAATAAAGACTTTTTAAAAACAGCATATAATACATTATGCCATTTCACTTAAAAACATTTAAATTGGACTAAAATGTTCCATGTAACAGGCTTGATGGTAAAGTTAATGGTTTTGAAGGCAAAGACCAGAATTAGAAAAAAGGGTTATTCAAAAAGTGTTTAGTTGACTTAGAATATGTAGTTTTTAACTTTATTTTGTCACAAATAGAAATTTGACACATAAATATGTTTTGTACATTTGCGAATCCTAGAACAAACATACCATTATCATTAAAAGAAGAAACATCCTGGGGAAAAAACAACCTAATTTAAAGGCAATCAGCCAATGTTGTTACAAGATGGAGTATTTTTTTCCCTGATTGAGCTGCTGGTTTTCATGTTTTAATTAGTTTGTCCGGTACGTTGCCCTTTGAATACTTTAAGAATATAACTATGGACAAAAAAAGTAGCCCACTTCTCATATATGAGACAAGTCCTCTGAAAAATTTCAATGGAGATATTCACACATTAAATGATTAAGAGCATTTCAACAAACTGCCTCAGAGTAATACAAGTCACTACTACTCACCATTCTCAGTCCGAAATATAGAAGTTTTATTGTTCACATACTTAAATGACTCCTGTACAAATGTGACTGTGCCAAACATTGTAAAGAATTTTATGGTCTCATGTTGATGAAACGTCTACATTTATGTCAACAGGCATTTGTCTTTTTTTCTGTGGAAATCTATTTGTGTAGCATCTTCTACATCAGTTATTTTGAGAAAATATGCAAATATTCAATAAACCGTTAACAGAATAATATTCCTTTCTGTAACATTTGATCCAAATCACCATATCGTGACAGGACTGTAGAGCTTCACAAAGAACCTCCATAACCTCCGCTGGGTGGCAGCTCTAAAAAGATCCAAGCCTGAAATGTCAAGCTGCACTCGGGTCTGAATCCCTTATCTTTGTAACGAGCAGGAGCAGCCTGAGCAACAAACCTGCGACCTTTTTGTCTGTCTGCATCTGTAGACTAACACAGATCTGAGGAGAGATTGCGTATTTTCTCTAATTCATTGCTTCCACGTGTCCTGCCAGCTTCCATCGTGGGTACTCATAAGGTTAATATCTTATTACATGTGGACACAGAGGACATGGCAGTGTGAATCAGTGAATCACTCTCACAGACAGGCAGTACATTGAAGAGAAAAACAACTGAAACTATTACTTGCATGCAATCATGCCTAAATGTTTCTTCTGCACAGTCTAATTAATAGTGATGTTCTTATCATTTCCCACAAAAGCCTTTAAACTATTAGCTGAACAGAGCAGTAAGTTATGATAAAAACCGGAGTGAATATTATGGCCATACAAGTCACTTAGCTGAGTTTTTTTTCTCCAAAGAATGTAATAAACTCTGGGGCTTTATTAGGTTTCCCCTCCCCCCCACTCAGTGGCAGCATGTGAATACCAAGCAACCTGCGAGAATGAAGTTTCCATTAAGGATTTGCCAAGTGCCGTCTTTCTGAGACAATGTAAGAAACCAGCACAAAGACAAGAGGCGATGCCACTGTCATCAATCAATGCGACATAGCTTACTGAATGGGAGGGGAAAATGAAAAAGGCCCGTTGTTCACACATCAACTTAAAGTACAGCAGCTGGTGTAATCAGGTGACACCTGCAGGAGTGGGAATTTGCTTAACCATGCCAAGCAGTTCGAGTGCGGCTCATGTTTCCCGGTGAAGCCATTATGTCGACCGTGGTGATGTCTGAGCAGGGGATGGTGGTTATGGACAATGAACCTGGGCAATCCTCAGTGAAGCAGCACGTGTAGAAAACAGCAGAGCTCTGTGGAGTGACTCTTGTTTTAGATAGTTATTTGTGTTTACACGTGACTTGAATATAAATAGGCAAACTGATATCTAACAAGATTCTAACACATGTATATAATTTAAAGTTAATATCTGATTGTTTTCCTCCCTGAGCCGCCACCTTATCGTGGTGGAGGAGTTTGAGTGTTCCAGTGATCCTAGGAGCTCATTTGTCCAGGGCATAAGCCCCTGGTAGGGTTACCCAAGACAAACAGGTCCTAGGTGAGGAGCCAGACAAAGTGTGGCTCAAATGGCCCCATATGACACACAAAATCAAGAGTTCTCGTTTTCCCTTGCCCTGATGTGGGTCACTGGGGCCCTCCCCTGGAGCCAGGCCTGGGGGTAGTGGTCGATGGCGAGCACCTGGTGGCTGGGCCTGCACCCACGGGGCCCAGCCAGGCACAGCCCAAAGAGGAAACATGGGCTCACCACCTGTGGGAGGGGCTACAGGGATCCGGTGCAATGTGTGCTGGGTGGTGGCTGAAGGCAGGGACCTTGGCGATCTGATCCTTGGCTGAAGAAGCTGGCTCTAGGGACATGGAATGCCACCTCTCTGGTGGGGAAGGAGCCCAAGGTGGTGTATGAGGTTGAGAGGTTCCGACTAGATATAGTTGGGCTCACCTCAACACATGGCTTGGGCTCTGGAACCAGTCCTCCGCAGGGTGCCCGGGCTCTCCCTTAAAGATAGGGTGAGAAGCTCAGTCATCCGGGAGAGGTTCAGAGTAGAGCCGCTACTCCTTCACATCGAGAAGAGCCAGATGAGGTGGTTTGAGCATCTGGTGAGGATGCCTCCTGGACACCTCCCTGGTGAGGTTTTCCGGACATGTCCCACTGGGAAGAGACCCCAGGGAAGACCCAGGACATGTTGGAGAGAATATGTCTCTTGGCTGGTCTGGGAACGCCTCGGGATCCCCTCAGATGAGCTGGATGAAGTGGCTGAGGAGAAGGAAGTCTGGGCCTCCCTGCTTAGGCTACTGCCCCCTCGACCCGACCACAGACAAAGTGGAAGAAGATGGATGGATCCATCAGGTTTACTTCCTGTCTGCTTTTCTGAGTAACTACTAGTTCCTCCTAACGGTTAATACCCAAAACCTTGTTTTTTGTTTCTTCTTTTCTCCATCATTTGTTCTTGTAACTTGCCTTAGTGTCCATTTGTCTTCAGCCATACCTTTAGCTTTTCCAATTTCTTTCTGGATTAGTTTTTTAAACTTTCCATTTTCCCTGTATTGATTACTTTAGACTTGTTTCTAGGAAGTGTGCTGTTTTTGGTTGGTTGTACATACTTTCATTGGCATTCACCTGCTCGCTGTGTTAACATTTGTCTGCTAACCTGCATGAGCTTGAGTTATTTAAGTCAACCTGTTTTTCATTAAAAAATGGCTCATCTGTGCCGTCTTTGACATTTTTTGAACAGAAACTGGAATAGCCTTTGTTTTTAAAGTTGGATGAAAAACATTGAGTCAAGGGTCTTTATTTTTCTGCAAACGTCAGAACTGCTTGAGCAAATTTGTCCCTTAATTTGAAAATTGTGGTCATGGAAAGTCCAACACAACTGTCTTGGGAGTTATGATTAGAAAAACTCCCCTTTAGCAAAAAAAAAAAAAAAAAAAAAAAAAATTGTGTTGATTAAGGAGCAGAAACTTAACCTTTAACTTTTATGTTTTAATGATATTTCTGAAAAATAACTTTAGTCTCTGGAGTGTGAGAACTTGTATAAAAAACTGAATAAGTAAAAACAACACAGTAAAGAAAAATGCTATGGTACCAGATAAAGAGTAGATGATCACCTCACAATTCTCTTGGTTTGGCACCTATTTGGGTTGGTGGTTAACAAGCAACAGCTGCTTGATCAATCCATGAAAGCTCAGGGAACAGAAGAACTACCTGTCAGTCATAAAATGTGCTGTAAGTTCGATTAAAAAGCTCCCAAGTCCTCAAAGCACCTTGAATTGCTTTGTTGCTGAAATGTGCTATACAAATAAACTTGCCTTGCCTTCAAAAGGGAAACAATGAAGCCTTTTTGCTTCCTCAGCTCTAATAGCTTTGTGTCATTCCAGATAATTAGTTTGGCCATGTTATTTCTGCTACGGCTTTCAATGTGGACAGCACGCCCTGGCACACAGCAGATTAGGCTTTTCTTTGTACAACTGATTTATCGTACACCATCCTTGAGAAGAAAAGTGGCAGCCATGCTTGACCTTCATGTCGAAAAGTCATTGGCAAACATGCATTAACAGGAACAGTAAAAAGAGAGAAGGCAGGGGTGAAATAAAAGGACAGACGGAGCACAGGACGGCTGGAGCCACTGTCCAGGGATGAAATATGACAAGCACAGTTCACCAGCAAATAAAAAAGGAGAAGAAAACATGAATATAAATACAGATGACAATTTCTTTCAGGAATTGTATGATGGATACAAAACAGTTTTTTAGCCATGTTCTGCATACACACACACATACATATATATATATATATACAGACACACACACACATATTATATATATACATATATATATACATATATATATATATACATATATATACGCACACACACACACACACACATACATATATATGTGCATTTGGCAAAAACCTTT
>JAOWBL010053110.1:0-23725 GCA_028564865.1 Zenarchopterus dispar | reverse complement strand
ATGTGTGTGTCAGAGTCTTCTAATTTCTCTCTTTCCCACACACACACACACACACACACACACACACACACACACACACACACACACACACACACAGTCCACATTCATCAGCTGTAATTCTAAAGCGACCAGAGCAACTAGTCATCTCTTCCCACTGCCTCCAAGTCACTGGTTGCCAACGGCAACAATTTCCCACATGAAAGCTGCCAGAGAAAGTAATACATTATGCTGCTGGATTCTCATTCTTGCTGCAGTAGTCATAGGAAAGATTGTCCCCCCACGACATTGAAAGTAAAACAGGAACTATTCAACTTCATCTCACCATTGTTGCTTTATTAATTGATTATGAACATTGATTGAATATTTTTTGTGTCGGTATGAGCTGCAGCATGAAGCTAAGACATTACATCTAATTAGTCACATGTAAAAGCAAAAAGAAAGCAAAACATAAACATGTTTATAACTCAATCTCCCACAAAGACAGACCATACCAATGACTGTCCAACCTCCTGTCTTTCAGTGTTTCATCTCATTCTCTTCAGTAATTTTTTAATAGCATCATAAGGAGCCTGAAGTCTCTATGAGCCAACCCTTTACTAATTTGACATCAAAGAGAGCTGTGTAAAATGTCCTAAACAAGATATCTTGACTCCATTTGTACATACATCATCCTAAACCTGGATCAGAGAACATTTGTCTCCTTTTGGAGGAGGGTGTACCGTTGTGCAGCTGTTTAGCATAACACACTGGTGCTATTAGTGAGGTTGGACATGATGGGGTTTCTGTAGAAACTGAGTAGCAGTTTTGTTGCTAGGTTTTTTCTTTTTCTTCTTCAAGAGAAGTATCTTTGTTGACCTTATTTCGACCAGCTGTAAAGTGCTGCTAGTCCATGTTAGCTGTTTTGATGCAGTTACTCTGAAGAACATCTCCCTCCACTGTTGCAGTCTAATCGTAGTTCCCTGGAAGTGTATGATCTTGTCCTTGGTTTTGGACTACGTTGTTTTCTCTGCACCATCTCCTCCTCCACAGAAATCAAGAACATTGTAGTTGTTTCATTAGCAAAGCTGGTAATGGTGTTTGAAGACTAAATTGGGATGTGATTATGCATAAACGGTGTAAAGAGTATTGGACTCGGTACACAGCCTTCTGGAGAGACATTAGATCTCTTTAGTTTTACTTATCATGACAAAAGTCTTACTAGCATCATTTTAGTTTATCTCATATCGAAAACAACAAAAGCGTCTGCATAAGTTCTCCTGGAAAGCACCATGAAAGCACCCAGCTGGCTCCATCTGTGTGATCAAATAGTCAGTGTAAAGATTAAAAAGACAATTATTCTAAACTCAATGCGCCTGAATGCAATTCCTGTATTTAATTGACATTATGTGATTATCTTATATGAGTGGTCACATGTGATTGAGTTTAAGAAAATACACAACTGATTCAGTATAATGTCAGCTGTGTTTAATAATGTAATCTCTCTACTTAATAAACATTTAACTCTACCCAGGAAAATTATGGGGTTTTATTCCTAATAATTAGCACAGAAAACATTGAGTCTGATGAAAAGCCTTGAAACATAAAGACAATAACTCATATCTAGGATGTTCACCAGAGATTTGATTTAAACTACTTACTCTGAAGGCACCCAGCATTTTTATATCTTTATACACTTAATTTGATGCAATCACAACTTTTATTGTTGCCAGTGTTGCTTGTGTTATAAAATTCAGTGTACTCAGTAGAACAGAATCAGCTCTATCTATCTTCTTTACCAGCTTTACTGTTGTCTTTCTGGATGATGAAATGTAATAACTATTTAATCAGGAAAAACCGGCGTCATCTGCAAACTTCAGAAACTTCACAGAGAGGTCCGAGGAGGTGCAGTCATTTGTGCAGAAGGAGAAGAGTAGTGGAGAGAAGACACATCCCTGGGGGACACCAGTGCCGGTTATCCTAGTGTCTGAGGTGACCTGTCCCAACTTCACCTGCAGTGATTCAGGAAGCTGTAAATCCACTCACAGAGGGTGGGTTTGGGACAGTTTGGAGCAGAGGCTGTGGGGGATGGTGGTGGTGAACGCCGAGCTGAGGTCCACAAACATGGTCCGTACATGAGTCCCAGGGTGATCCAAATAAAGTACTGTTGGGCTGTCACTGTTATTCTTTGCAGTTGTAACCAGAAATTCCCATTTCTTTGGTAAGAGTGAGTCAGTAGCTTTATTATTTTGTAATTTTTCAGCCATGAAATAACCTTTATATTTGCTCATACCCTTGTGTATCATATATTCAAGCTTTCAAGCTCTGCGACCTTGTTTTCTGTGCTAAGGCCCCAATTTCACTTTAATGGTCTGGAAAAGATTTATATGCTTTAGTACTGAATTTTCTTAAAAAAAAAAAAAAAAAATCTTTTACACTCTTTCTGTTGCTGCGCTTCCACTTAATCCTAATGAGAGAGATGTTGTTTAACGCTTTACTCACTATTTAAGGTCAAACCTTCATTGCCTGTTGCTTTCTTTCTGTTTGTAGGGTGCAGGGACAGGGTGAAGGTTTAAATATGATTTTCCTGGCATCATAAGTAGCCATAGCAACAAACTGACCTGTGTTTAAAAAGGGACCTAGGAACACAGAGCTCTAGACATAATCACTGATTGGAAGCTAAACTGCCTTCATTTTGCTTTCCATACCAACTGCAAAGTGAATTTGCAGGAAAACATCTGAAGTGTTGCTTTGTGGAGAACGACATATTCAGGCCAATTTCCATCTTGGCTTGACGTGAATAAACTAGACTGTGTGGTGACAGCAGGTGGCAGTAAAAAAACTAAAACCTTCTGGCTGTAAAAACAAAGCAAAACACATTGGTGGAAGAAGACGCAAACATGTTGCTGTTTGCTTCTGCTTTTTGAGAATGTGCATCCAAACGCAGTGATGAAAACCTGGCTATTTATAGATGTCTCTCCTTCAATGATGAAACACAAAGAACAAGGAAACCATCTTTTTTTTCCCCTCCCCTTGGCAAAGTTGCATAATTTCTATGTGATTAGGGCTATTAAGTAGAGTAAAGGAAGAAAATGTGCTGGGATTACAGGAAAACTAAGGTGCTAAGTGCTCTCTCAGAGCGATCACCTTCTTTGACTTTTAAATGTGAGAAAAATTATATAACGGTGAAGGAAAGTCGAGGCATCGAGGCATGATATAATCCCTTCAAGGTGGTTTACGTGGTAATTGCTATACCATAGAAGAATTGCAAATGCAACACGAGTGTGTAGTTTCTTCCTTTTATCCTTCTCGCTTCTCATTAGATGCTCTGTAATTTACTGGCACAGAGCAGGAAAATGCTTAATTCAAAACAGTCAGACTAACAAAAGGCTGCACATTTACATGCGTGTATTTACATCAAATGACTTAAAAGTTAATTTCCTGTTTTTGTTCAAGCAGCTGTGGCAAATTTTGTAAATAGACTGATGACAAATAAGATTTAACAACCCACTTTCCTGGTCCCCCCGTTATTTAAAACCCACTGAATTGTACAGCATCATCGGCAGATGGCCCGTGAGTTCAGACTTGCTCGAAATTCTCAAACTACATTTACTTATTATCCCCAGTGGAAAATCATCTCCCATAAGTGCACCCAGGCCACTTATGTAGATTTCAAATACTTTTTCCCTCTTAAATTAATGTTAATGTTTGCTGAATACCCTTAAATATTTGGTGTCAAACTATGATCGAGTTTGAAACAAGTTAAAAGCGGAGCAGTAGCTAAAAAACACCAGAACCAGCTGCAGCCTGTTTAATATTAATGAGTATAAACCATTTCACTGAACTGCTGCCAGAACACTTGTTTTCATTTGGGTTGCTTTGCTGATCTTTGGCTATGTTGGGCCCAGTGAATTAATTAAACCTTGATGTCTGCATTAGCAACATGCAAAAAGACTAACACGCATGGTTCAATCGCAGAGGGTGGCAAATAGGACAGCACTTTGCATCCATTGTTTTAGGTATTTTAGCATATATTAATAAGTTTAGGTTAAAACATTGCATTTTGCTGTGATGTTATGTCTTGAGTGAGATTGATTTATTTATAATTGCAATACTAAAGCCAGACGATGGTTATTGTGTTTGCACCTAACTGGTTACACTACATTACTACTGAAGTACTAACCTCTGATTTAATCAGCAGTAGTTTAAAATATAGTGTGAAGTTGATAGTTTACAGTTGGAGAACTGCTGCTGCTCTGCAGTATGCTGAATAGATATAAATGGGGGAGAAAAAAATGGTAATCTTTTCCAAAATGTCAAATTAATCTCTTCCTACTGCTGACCAATGTGCAGCCACGGGCTCACAGTGGGAACCCTCATCCTCTTCCCACCTCGAGATATGACTGTAGTGTGGATAGGTAAAGGTAAGAGGCAGAGGAGGATTTCTGTAAAGCTTGCTGCTTTTTGTAAAGAGGTGAGGTAGGACGGACTACACTAGAACCTGCATCCGCCACAGAAATATATAATTTAAACTTAAAACAAATTAATTTATTATGCTTGATAACCTGTTTCCAGTAAAAGACAAGATAAACCAGTTCGAATAATGGTTAGCTACCCTTATGTAGCAACAAAGTAATCTTATTTTGCTGAAAATGTGAGGATGTCGTTGTTATCGGCACCTTGGAGTCATTTGTCCAGAGGACTCTCCTCTCGAGGTCGGCAAAATGCCAAAACTCTGGAAATCAGAAGAGGATGCTCATTTTTATACACATTACTGCGTATCTGGTTACTGCTGCTATTGTTCTCTTCAGTTTTATTTTTGTCTTTATGTTACCAGAACAGTTTTCAGCTTGCCCTCTTTTTCCTCTATGCTATTTTCTTTGAAACAAATTTAAGTCATAAAATCTAAATGTGATCGTTACAGGTGTTGTAATGCAAGTCATCACTAGTTCACTCTGAGGAAACACTAAGTCACCGTCATATTTTGTCATTTTTTGGCTTAATTTTGAGGGGTTACAGTCTAAAATAAATGGTAGTCATATGTTTGGAAGCAACTAAATAAACATGATTAAGTCAACATCTTGCAGATAAAGAAAGGTCATATTGTTGCTCAAAAGACCTGGTCTTTTGAGACAGAGGGGCTCGTCATACTTAAGCTTGTTTTTTTTTTGTTTTTTTTTCTCCCCTGCTCCTCTAGATGCCAAGGCCTGCCCCAGCGGAGAGTTCATGTGTGCCAACCGCAAATGCCTGGCCACCGTCTACGTGTGCGATGGCGACGATGACTGCGGGGACGCCAGCGACGAGCTCAAGTGCAGCTCCCCGCTGACTTGCGGGCCCAATCATTTCCGCTGTAACACCTCCGAGTGTGTGCCGCTCATGTGGAGCTGTGACGGAGACCCCGACTGTTCCGACAGTTCGGATGAAGGGCCGGAGCGCTGCGGAGGCGATGGAGCCCTGTACCTGCCAAACCGCAGAGCCAACTGCACTGTAGGCGAGTTTCGCTGCGCCAACGGAGAGTGCATCCGCCTGACGTGGAAATGTGATGGAGATCCAGACTGCAAGGATAAGTCTGATGAGTCTGACTGTCGTGAGTGCTTCTTACTCTTCTCCTTGCATCTCTTTGCACATACAGTGTTTTACATTCAGTGCTGTCTCCTCAGTTAACTTGGGTAGAGTACTTTAAATCACTGCGCTGTGTAAAAGGCTTTTTGTGGAGGTGAAGTCTGTAACTAAGTTGTCTGAATGTGCCTGCTTCATAATGGATCGATCTGAATAGGCATTGATAGTCCTCGGAGTGAAGGTCAGTTTATGTTCAGAAAGGATTTTCTCAGACTCCAGAAAGGCAGGAAAAACTGAAAACTATTCACATTTGCAAAACATTAACTCAAACTGAAGCAGGGATACAAAAAAAACTTCTTAAAAATGGACAAATAAATGTCTCTTCAGAACACATATTTGTTATTGTTGTTTTTAAGTTTAATAGGCAATTATTGTCAAAAGTACATTGACTTTCTGTTAATATCTAAAAGTTATTCAGTAATGACAAATAATAGAATGAAATTTTCTTATTTTCTGCATTAATTTGCCATTTAAAAATATCTTATTCATCTAAGTCACAGTAACGTGCAAACTCAATGTGCTTAAGCTGATAACACAGTTATAATTCATTGTGCCTTTATTGGACACAGCGATTAAATATTCATGATGCTGAAAAAAAACCAAAGTCAACTCACACAGTTAATTAATTACTTTAACTAATAAATGTATATGGAGTAGTTTACATACCTGCAGTATAAATTATGACATGGCTATGGATCCGTGAACTATATGTAGTTTTATAAAAAAAAACAACAAAAAACACCAGGACTGCTGGATTGTATTAAAAAAAAACAATAAAAAAGGGGGATAAAATCATGATTGTTTTGGTCAACATGGAAATCACGATTATTTAAAATGATTATTCACTGACTTTTGCAACCTGTTGTATACATTGAACTTTACAGAAAAGTGTTGACATTTACCCAGTGAATTTAAATTGAAAGTTAAATTAATTTTCATGCTGCATAAAAATGATTCTCGCAAACATAACAAATGCTTGCAGAGATACTCAAATAACCTCCTAGAGGCTTTTGTCAATGTTCTGCCAGATTCAAAACGGTTATAATTTGCAGTGAAAAGATGACCAGGTGCATGTGCTTCTGTCCTTCACTGTCATTAGCTAGACAGCAGTCATCCAGGAGTGACATGGATCTTCAGCATCCCTTCTGCATCTCCACTAGTGTCACCATCTGCACAAACTGGACTTATTAGTATCAATTACAATTTCTTGCAGTAACAAGAACCAGCATGACCCCTGTATTGATTAAATAGATAAATAAATGATTTTGTTGCACAGAAAATGGAGTAAGGAATCAGGCATCCAAGTCTGTACCTGAAGAGGATATGTCACTCGAAACACAAGAATATAGGGCAATATATATATATTTTTCTCTATTACATTGTTTTCATGGTTAAAGGGAGTCAAAATCGAAATAATCATTAAAATTTACCCTAAAAACATTCAGACATTAAGTCTGCTAGTAATATAATGTAAACAATGCCTCAAAGAAGAACACTTAAAAACATACGATTCAGTGTGATTGATCTGCATACAGTCATCCATCAGTCAACAGTTAGACAAATTACCTCTATTAATAGACACTTCAGTCCTGTGGATTCTCTTCCTTGAAGAACAACACAAGAGCCTCAATGAAGCAAAGAAGAACCCCAAAATAGCAGCTTAAGTTCTGAAGACCACCATACGTAAGCCACTGTGGCAGTCTGCCCATGGAGTAGTAGCATGGAAGAACCTGCCACTCAGCAACTGGAAACTGGGCAAATGCTATGTCAACTGATGAAACAAAGGTCCCATTGTGCGCTTATGAACTGCACAAAAAGTGTATAGCTTAAGAAACATCATACCAGCAATAAGCTTTAGTTGAGGAACGTCATCATTTGGGCTTGCTTCACTGCTTCAGGGCTTAAACCACTTGTCATCATAAGGGGAATAAATAATTCCCAGTATTCCTCAACTGTGATCCTCGGGATCGCTGCCCTGCATGTTTTAGATGTTTCTCTGCTCCAACATACCAGATTCAAATACCTGAGTCATTAACAGACTTGTGGTACAGCAAGGAGACATCTCAAAACATGTAGGACTCTAGCCCTTGAGGACTTTGTATTTTGGAGTTACCAAGACATCCTACAAATGTGTCTGATCAGAAGCATTTGTTTAAAGATGACTGGTCAAAAGTTCTCACTGCAGGTCTGATCCAGAGTTATTCAAAGCTCTTGCCATAAGTTTGACTGAAATTAACTCTTGCAATTCTCATACTCCCTCCCACTGGTCTGGTTGAATTTTAAGCAGACTGTTTTTGTTGATTATTCTGACTTAGATGAAGATCAGATTTATTTTATGTCAAATGAATGCAAAAAAATGCTGAAGTCCTAGGGGTTCACATACTTTTTCTTGGCGCTGTAGATTAAATGTGTGCAGAACTTGAGGTTCAAGACATTATATCGGTATGCCTGTAGTAATGGCACATATAGTGACATGGAATAAAAGAAAATAATCCTCACAAGTAAGTCTTATTCCCTTCCTCTTCTGAAGTTTTATTTCATCATTTAGCACATTTTCACTGTGCTGGGAGTTAAGGTTGGTTCTCTTTTTTTTTAAATGTATTTCTGTTGATAAACGCTGTGTGAAGATTGGACTTTGTGATAGGACAGGTTTTCCTATTACCTGCCATCGGCTGCAGAACCCTGAAGCTCCTGTCTCACTGAGCCGGAGTGTGAAACTCAGATTGTCCCACTGTTCATTACCTGGACGTGTGGTGCACACATCAAACATACCTGTTATGGCCTGGGCTGCCATATAGTCAGCATTTAGACATTTAGAAAAGACTGATGTTCTGATAGAGCCTGTATCACTCCCATTCATTCACCACTACCTTTTCATTTATTCACATACTTCTACTGTATGAGCAATCCTTTGTTATAGAAATAGAAATTTCAAACTGCCTAAACTAAAATGCACCAATGGAGTATTACGATCATGTTGAGGGAAAAAGAAATCAAGTCATTGTGACTTGATATGTAAAAGGAAATCAAGTCATTATATTACAATAGCAAGGTTGTAATTTTACAGAAATAAACGCGTATTACAAGACAAAAAAATACTAGGATCATTAAGCCTGATACTTACTGAACAAAAGCAATTTCTTCCATATTATTTTAAGGTCTTCATTCTTAGGATAATAAGATTCTAAATTAGCGCTTCACATTCTGTCAAAAAATTATTATCACAGTGTTAATATGCACAATATCAGTATTACAATAACAAGGAAAATACTGCAGTAAATGGTGGACTATTATTTTCCAAATCTCATGCATTTACGAAAAAAAAAAATCAGGGGTCAATTTTAGCTGCAAAGCAGAAAGACATAGAGTCTTATATATTAATATAAATATATTTATATTATATATATATATATACATATATATTTGCACAAATCCTTCCACCAATTCAGTTTTTAACTAAGACATCTCATACTGCATGCCCTTCTGATATTGGGCACTCCATGTGTAAATAATCCAAAATATAAAGTATTTTATTTTGTGGGAGTTCTATACTGAAGTACAGTTCAACAAGAAACAGCATGATACATGTTTGCAACACAATATTATGACTTTTCTTTTGTAAACTATGGCTTTGGTCTCATAAAGAATTTTTTCTTTTAAAAATTATAACTTAATTTTCATATTTTTATCATTTTAAAATATTCTCATAATTGTGCAATTTTCACTTGTAAAATTTTAATTTCTCAAGAAATTGGGTTTTAATTTTTTTTAATCCCTTAAGGTGGCCCTAAAACTCTCTGGTTCTCGTACAAATGTTATTGGCTTGTGTGATGGAGATATTTCAAACATCTGACCTGTTCTCATGAATGTCTCACCAGAGATATTGACAGATGTCTCGACTCATAACTAATATACATAGAAACACCACACAGAGAAGGTCCTCCTTGTGTATTTTCTTTGCAACTGTTATGAATTTCCATGTGTGTCCAGGGTGCAGCAGTACAGCCTCCTCTCAGTCCTGTTCATCTTGTCATAGCGCTAAATCACACCCACAGAGTCACATATATTGGTTTTTAGTGGGGTTTAGAGACGAGTTATATAAGCATCCTGGGCGCTGGTGATGAAAAGCTTGTCTGTAGCTGAGATATTAATGAAATTTAGTGGGGCCTGATGCAGCTTTCCTTTTGGGTTACTATATTGAAAAACATTCATCACACACCCTCAGGTTGATGCTTTGTGTCTTTGACAGCACCAAATGGAGAAAGTGCATGAATCCAGCAGAAGAATGTCATTCCTCAATATTCCTGAGTCCATGCATTCTTTTAGTACCAATTTTTCAAAGCAGTGTCTTGACACTTTCTCCTTTTTAACAGAAAAAGACCGGGTTTTAGTATGGTCTGGTTTAAAAAAACAAAAAAGCAGCAAAAGTCTTGCAGCTTTGCTGAATCAAATTTGACCACATGACTAGTATGTTTGCTGCGATTAAGGGGGATTTAAAATTCTTATTTCTTTTCTGCTGCACATGTTTGTGTTTCTTTGCTTGTAAATCGCTTCAGACAAACGAGTAACTGTAACTGTTTGTCTGCGCCTCTCAAAGCTCTGCTCACATGTCGTCCTGACGAGTTCCAGTGTGGTGACGGTTCGTGCATCCACGGCACCAAGCAGTGTAACAAAATCCACGATTGTCCCGACCACAGCGACGAGTCCGGCTGTGTCAATGGTGGGTTCCTCTTTCTGCATCTCTACCTGTCAGATTCATTCTTCCTCTCTCCCACTTTCTCTTCATTCTTTAGACATTTATGCCAGTCTGTGACTTTTGCACCTCTCTTTGTGAAATATTGTCCAAAAAGAGTGTACTTGTAGTAGTCAGTCTTCACTGACTGCAGCATTTTTCTTCTCATGTTCACAATCAGCAAGATGGTCATTTTAAATGCCTTTACAAAGTTAAATCCCATTATCATAAACATTGGTCATGTTTTCAGCTGGTTTGAAAGTCCATTGTGAGTGATCCAACCACAAGTGGGCAGCCTCAAGTACAGGACAGCGTAAATTTGATCTGACAATCCTATGAACTGTCATCCTGACAAAATATATGGTCAGCAGTCCAGCTTTCAGCAGCTAAAGAGACATTCTGGAAAGGGTTTTGGGCCCTACACAAAATTAAAAATGACAATAACATCTTGCTGTATTTCTTCCCAACAAAATGAAATGGGAACATGAGCATTTCCATCTCTATTTTTCAAAACTAAGTTGCTACCTGTTGCTCTGTGCACATACTCTGTACCTACCCACCTCGCAGTATATTACAGCTCATTTTGCAAACTTTATTTATAAAGCACTAAAATGTAATGTAAGAGCAAACCTGGAATGTAAGGTTGCCCAATTCCAGTCCTTGAGGGCTGCCATCACGCTTGTTTAGACATTTCCCAACATAAACGCACGTAATTCATATAAATGTCTTTAAGGTCGGCACAAGTCTGTTAATGACACATTGATCTGAATCACGTATGTTGAAGCGTGAAAACACCCAGAGAACAATCTTCCATTAACAAGCTATTTAATTTTATAGCATAGTAATATTATTAATTAGTTTCTGCTAGTAATTAGTTCTTCAAACTGGGAAAACAAATCATATAACAGTAATGCATTTCCACTGACACATCACTGTTATATTACTTTTTTCCAGTACTTTGTTCAAAAGACATGTTATGTTATTTATAATAACCCTGCTTTAAATCTCAAGAAGCTAATTTTTCAAGTACATGCAACTAAAAACAAATAAATTATTTCCCTCCCACTGAAAAGTTCCCATCTTTAAACATGTAATTCATGTTGGTCATGAAGTTTATTCTCATCACATATGTGCTGAAAATCCAAAATGAGAATGTCCTTCTTCTTAAATTTAGATCAAAACTCAGTTAAAAATGCATTTTGATCTGTTATTTTGTTGAGGAGGTGGAGGTATTCAGGCTGATGCCTGTGGCTGCTCCTTCTCCTCCTTGTTATGCTTCTTTTTTCAATATTTAAAACTCATACATGGTCAACAAAAGCAGAAAATATCTGCAGTCTGGTTTAGATTTATGACTGGGGCTTGTAGTAACCATGGCAATAAATGATTTAACATTAAAACAGGCCTGACACATGATAAACATGTCTGAGGCAGATATCAGTTAAAGAAAATAGATCTAAACTACATGTTGCATCACGAGCTTTTCATCATTTTTACTCAAAATCCCAATTTCAAGACATTAACAGTGCTGGCTACAACAGAGAGAGGTAATTACTGAATGTAATCACATTGAGTGGCTTAATCTGCTCACCACAGTATGCAAAATAACATACAATAATAAAGTAAAAGAAAAAGAATTGCTTTAATAACTCGTTATGTTGCTGCTTCCACAAGCTCTACCTCTTTTGACTGATGCATAATTTACCAGCAAGCTGCAGAATTTATTTTTCAGGAAATTAAGCACCAGTATGGTAATGTAACAGTGGACTGAAATTGAAATTTTGTTTTATTACTTTATTACTTTTTATTAGGGGTGAAAGGTGATATCTGAGTGGGGAGTATACTTCTACTACAAATTGTTTCATATTAGAAGCGGATATTTTTTACAAATGAGCTATTGATTTTGGCCTTACACGTGTTGCTGCAAGCAGGTTCAATCAGTGTGCGCTGGCTCCAACAAACAGATTCATTTTCTTTAAGTTTATCGTGAAGCTGCTGATTCGTGCTCTGCCTTTCTGTTACAGCCACCAAATGTGAAGGACCCCTCAAGTTTCAGTGTAAGAATGGAGAGTGCATCGACAGCTCCAAAGTTTGTGACTCCGTCAAGGACTGCAAGGACCGATCGGATGAGCCAAAAAAAGAGTGTGGTAAGATGGACTTTTCTGCAAACAAATAAATGACTTTAATTCTCTAAATGTGCAGAATCACCAGGAAAGACTCGGGAACTCTCTCGGTAGACAGCATGGATGGAAGCTCACACAAATCATACTTCTTTATCCGGGGTGCAAAGCCGCTCCTTAACTGCTAACTGATCTGAATCAAACCAGATCATTCTGTCCTGGCTTTTGCTGCACCGACAGCAGCATCTTTCTTTAGGTTAGCTTCAATGTATGCTACTACCCACAAATATGACATTCAACAAAGACTCTTATAAGTGACCTTACAGTACTACTGACTAACTGAATGTCTTTTGCAAAATATAGTTTCCCTTTGGGCACTGATAAAGTGTCAAATTCAAGTGAACTGAAATTAAAGAAATGCTTTGGTGCAGCATCAAATAATGGTGAGGAAAACCATTGTGTAGGGAAGTTTTAACAACAGAGTAAATCAGTTATGTACATTTTTTGAACCTGTCTGAATCCTGATAAAATTGCCGTTCAGAGTTGCTATGAAGCTGACATGTTCACCTACCATCAGATTAATGCAGTGCATGTCAGGAAGGGTCTGTAATGTCTTAATGCATCTTTGTCTCTCAACCTATTTATAAACCAAGAGCAAGAACTGGATGTTTGAGCTGAAACACAAAAGCCTCAGAGATGAAGACATTAGTGAGAGAGTTTCTGATGTGAGAGAGTAGGAAGGAGACGTGAAGTGTCACAAAATGACATTTCCCTAGACACCTTAAATCTGAGTGCGAAAAGTGACAGCTGGCAGAGTAGGCCGACCTCTTCTCAGGCAGGAAATTGCAGGAACAAGACAATTTCTGAAGTGAAACTCTCCTCACCATCTACCTCCTATTCCTTCTTTTTCTCCTTGAACTTAAGTCTTCTTCTCAGTTCATTAAAAGCAGTCCAAACACACACAGTTCATTTCTCATTATATGATCCCTGTTTAAAATAATGACATATTACAGTTCTTACTGATTTCACACATTTACATTTTTCATTGTTTCAGAGGGAGGAATGGTTGTAAATAGGTTATACATAATGATACTATGGTGTCAGGAAACCAAGAGACTTGATGATTCTTTGCCTATGAGAAAAAAGGAAGTGTCCTCTGAATCCAGTCCGTCCTTGGAAGCAGTGAGCTAAAAGCCATTGATCACGCGTGACCTGTCACGGATCTTCTTTGTGATCCACCCGAGCCCTTGCAGAGCGAAGGGGACGAGTGACGCCTCAAATACAGCAACATCTTTGTCTTTCCTTCTTTTGGCAATCCATTTTAGGGGAAAAGTGAGAGCTGCCGAGAGTGGCAGATGACTGTCACTCCTCCAGCTGAATTATAGATGAGAGTATGATAGTGGGTTGATGTGGTGATAACTGAATCCTGGCTAGTCTGTCTGTGGGATTGTGTCACAGCAGATTCCTCGTGCTTGCGTAGGTTTTCTCCAGGTACTCTGGTTCACTCCCACATCCAAACACATGCACGTTAGGCTCCTGGTTCCTGACAACAAGAACTTTTGTGGACTTTTAATTGCTGGACAATACATGAAACAGTTTTATGTTCATTACCCCTTAAATGTGGTTTTTCATGAACATTTCCCCCAGAAACTTCTAAGTGTCCAGATTGCGACTTATAGCAACAATCAAACACAGTATGAGTGTAGGTCACACTCATATAAAGAATAGGAACTTTTTACAACTTTTTAAGGTAGTAAACATAGAACAGTAAAGGTAATGCTATGTTTTTATTATGTTTACTGTTGATGTATTCACTCCACGCAGCTTTGTCTTGACACCAGTGACTGTTCAGCTGACGTAGTGTTTTTCTTGAGTGAGTTGCTCACTAACTCACACAGATATTCCAGCTCAGCTTTCAATGGCTGTTGATATAAAGCTCACTGGCTACTGACAAATGCGTAACGATAAATTGGGTAGCAAGCTGTTGAGAATTAAGCCTTCTCTAGCGTTTAGGATCGCAGGCTCTCTTTGGAGTTTAATCCATTTTTTTCTTTATCGCCCCTTCACAGTTGTCCATCGTATATTGTGCAGCCGCACTTTAAGGTGTGCAAAAAAAAAAAAAAGCCTGCATGCCTTTGAATGAAATGTGAGCTTATCCTCTTTTTGTTTTCCTTTTTTTAAAAAAAAAAAGTAGATTCCAAGAAATTTTGTTAACATGAGCAAAATGATATAACTCTAACTCTGATTTTTGAATGTGTTTTGTTGTTGTTGCTGGACAAACAAATCTAAGGGATTTTCTTTTTTGTGCCAGGCCTCTCCCTAGCATCTACTTTAAAAGTCCTGCCACTTTTAAGATCCTTTTGCTGTGACTCAAGGGGAATACCTGCTTAATTTATCCATCTCCCATCATTCATGTGACGGATCTTTATTCTTGGTGTTTCTGAAGAGCATCAGCATCTTCTACACAAATGTTCATGTCTCAAGAGATGATCTCATTGAAAATAATTCACCATGGCAAAATAGAGACTGAGGTCCAGATGTGGTCTCCGGATCATAAATAATTGTTTTTGTAAACAGTTTTTGTTCCTTCCAGTAAAAAACCGAATCTGCTGTGTAGACTGCCACTATACTTGGCTACAGCAGAGGGTGCTCTCTAGACTAATACTAAACCAAATATTTAATTTAGATGGGCAATAATCCAGCTGTTCTGACGGTAAAACAAGACATGCAACGGTTGCATTAAAGAAAAGAAAAGTTGACTCTGAATGTTACAATTTTAATCACATTTTGTCAAAATGATTGATTCACAGCAGTATGTTTGAGTTACCAACAGCTTTGCTGTGTTCGTGGATTACATCTAGATGTCTTTCAGCAAGGTTTTGTTAGAAAAAAACTTTATATTGATATGAAAAAAACAAGAAACTGAAAATATCCATCCAGCTATCTGTTATCTGTACTCACTCATTCCTATTCAGGATCGGGGGCATTTTTACCAACTTAAAATGCATGAATATTTTTACAAAGCAGTCAAGCATTTACAAACTGGAGACAAGAGTTAATGCGTGCCGTCCTGAAGCGCTGCAGAAAAAGGTTCGCCTGGATCTGAAGGTGAACACTGTATCCCATTACATCAGAAGGGCAAGCAAAGCAGACAAGGTTGTTTTCTGAACCTTTTGAAATCGTGATTTTGGCGTCCACTCTGACCTGAGTGTCCCTGTCTCTTCTGTTGCTGTCTGTACTTGATCACTGTCTTCTTGTGTTTGTCTCGCAGGCCTGAATGAGTGCATGATCAATAACGGCGGCTGCTCCCATATCTGCATGGACCGACCGATTGGCTTTGAGTGCCAGTGCCCGACAGGCTACCAGCTGCTCGACAAGAAGACTTGTGGAGGTAAATGAGCATCCATGTCACAACGTATAGATGTTTAGACGGCTGGCTGCAGAACAAAACTCAAATAAATATGTTTGTTTGCTTTCACATTTTTCAAACTTCCCATCACTCCCACAGCGAATCGATGGAGTAAAGCTCTTCTCACGTGCACACACGTATATAGCATGTCTTTCACACCCTTTCTTGCCTTTTTATCACTTTTGCCATCACAACCGTGGAAAAAGCCAGCTGAACATTAAGAAGGTCAAGAGAAGTTGACACACCGTCCAACAGTAGTATTCATAAATAAGCATTTATTTCCACTCCGTATAAAAGTGTATTTATCCTACCTATGACAAAATGAATTGCTCCTGTTGTTATACCCTCTGATCTTTGAATTTCAGATAATAACCTCTCTCCCCTCACATCCCTGCAGACATTGACGAGTGTGAGAACCCCAGTGCATGCAGCCAGATCTGCATCAACTACAAGGGGGATTTTAAGTGTGAATGCTACGAGGGATACGAGATGGACCCCGTCATGAAGACCTGCAAGGCAGAAGGTGAGTAGCAGTCACCTGTGATTAACAGCGTACGTCAGCGGTGGGATGGTGCGTGAAACTGGTTCACAGCTTTACATGATGTGTAAAACTGTGAATCAGAGCAAGGTGAAGTTTTAATAGTGTTTTATTAAAACTCTTTAAAAGCTCCTCAAGTAGTCATTTCTGTTATTATTTCTGTTAAATTTTTCAGAAAAAAATTGACAGATTGCAGTAACAGAATGTAATTGCTTTGACTTAGTGAATAGACAATATATGCAAAACTGAAGTACATACAGTTTACTGTGTATCTTCCTCTAGTTCACAGTAAAATATTGCACTTTTTACTTCATGGTGTTTACTTCTTTAACCCTGGAGAACCCACGGGGTCCAATTTGACCACCATTTTCTGCTGATACCCAATGTAATAAAAAAAAGGTTGTTAGGTTCTCCAGAGTTAAATAAACAAAGATAAATGTCCTCAGTTGTCAAATTTGAAAGATCAGATTCTAACACAAAAAATGAACTTTCTTCAGTTTAATTCAAATCAGTTCCTTCAAATTTAATTCAGTTAATTTCAGTAGTACTTCATAATTTTGATACTGATATGACGTCTGTGTGACGTCTGAATTTTGGGAGAGAGAAAGAAAAGAAAGATATAAAGGGATTTGAAATTCAAGCAATCTGGAGGCATCTCAGTGTTTGAAGATCAAAGGTTGGACGCCTGTGATGCCTGATCTCTGTATCAATAACCTTCATTCATCAGGATCTGACATAAGCACGTGGACATGGGATTACCGTTGAAATACAGCCCTAGATTCACAAATGCCAATTAAAACTTTTAAAGTGTAAAAAGGAAGTCTTATGTGAACCCTGTACTGACTGTGTCAGTATCGCTGGCCTCGGAGGCATCTGGGATGGAAGTATTTATTATGGTCAGATGATTTAGTAGTATTGATTTTTAAAGAGGAAAAGAAATGTGATCCCAACCACAGACAAGAACCACCATCCAGAGTGTTAATGACAACAAGTCACAAAGTGATAAAGAGCATCTTAGACGTATTTATGCTGAACTGACTTTCCTGCGGGACTGACCTGTCCCTGGTGGAGAATTTTGAAGCAAAAATATAATAATGACAGCCCCATACTGTTATGTTTGCTGAAAAACTTGAACAAAAAAAAAGCAACTGAAACTTTTCAGCGGCTGGCATCGTCAGTGTCAGAATACCTTTGTAGGTGTTGTGAAAAGGAATGAAAACATTGCAAATTGGTGGAAGCTTTACTGTCCCAGCTTTTCTTGGAAAATACAGCAAGCCTGAAATGTGGAAATAGATAAATAGAACTTGAAAATCTTGTGTTCATGTTGTCTGCATTACTGCGTATTTTTTTCTTTCTTTGCTAATTTTTGTACTTGGTAGAACTGTTGTGTCACTTTAGATAGCTTTCTGAGTCAGAGACTGATGATTAGCAGCGCAAAACACTTGTAATTAAATATAGAAGCTCCTCAGGAGTACCTGGTTGATTCATGCAATCTAATTACACCAATTTAATCCTGCCACCTGTTAGGGCTGATGACTGAAGTTGAGAAAAAAAAGGAAATTGCTAAGAGGCTTTTTTGATTTTCTTTGACATTTTGGCAATTATGATTGAAAGCCATTAGAAAGAATATTACAAAGCGAGGCCATCTTTTTCAGGCTTACACTTCATTTCCCTTCAAATTTGAACAGGGACGTAAATGAATCCTGTTTATTTGTTGTCTTTGGCCGCCATGTTTAATTTCTCTCAGTTTAATTGAGTTAATATAAAAATCTTTTCATGTGTGTTTGGATTTGAACACCTTATTGTGAGCATGTTATCCGCTCCCGTGCCTCTGTATACACTTGTGTATTTTTGTGTGTTTTAAAAGCAGAGAGGCAGTGAAGACCACCCTGACACTGACAGCCCATAACACCAGCAAGGGAGCAATTTCCTCTTTAGAGGGGGTTGGAGATGTTGTCGTTGTAATGACCAGTTGTTTTAGAACATTTGGTACATTTACGATCAAACAGGGCTGTTTATTGTTCAGACTTTGGGCTGGGAGAGGAAGGAAAAGCTGGAAACAGAGAAGGTCCAGGAGCATGATGCCACAGTGAGGTTATAAAACAAAATGCCAGTTGAAAGTAAACCATTAATGAGAGGATTTCATATCTGCCTCTGGAGATAAGTGGCTGCAGCTGCTATCCTATTTTCATACTGCGGAGGGATGCAGGGCTCAGACAAGGTGGGCTGTAAATGCTAGCCATCAAATCACGCACTGCTGCTGTCTGTTGCCTTCCTGACTTTCCTGCTAGAATTACAAATAAGCCCATTTTTAGATGTAATTCTGATTAAAATGCATCCTGGGTAACCTTATCAAAATCAGACTTGTCTAAAAATAGGTGTACCCAAAAGGAAACAAGGACACTGTGGGATGTATGCAGACTCTCTGCTCTGATAGCGGCGTGTCATTAGCGCTGAGACGAAGACGAAAAATAACATTTGTTTTTCTTTCTCACTGTGAGTTTGCATGGTTATCGCAGGCTTTTGTTTCCAACTTTCTTTCTTGTTTTGTGTATATACGCTTTCTCCTGCAGGATGCTTACTTGTGGTTTTTTTTTTTTGCCTTTGGTCAGTCACTCAAATAGGAGCGCAGGAAATATTTCAGACTATTGTCACTCTTTCTACTGAGTGGACGTCCCAGAAAATCATTCTCAATGTCAAACTGTGAGATTAAAAAGAAATAAAGTGCTTCATATCTGACCTGTACATAAACGGCTGATAAAGCACCTACATGTCTTTCACTGTGTGTTAATTTATTCCTTCATAAATGTTCAGTTTGGTGTTGCAGATGTAACATTACCTTTTATAAATGTACTGTAAAGGATAGGACCTTTCACTAGATGGCAAGTAGCAAACAACTTATTAATTAATACAGGGAAAAAAAATAATTTATCAACTTTTCAGCCATTTTAGTGAATAATGTATTGTTGGTTAGTTTTTGACATATTTGTAAGACTATTTTTTTTTGATGCATCAATATTTTAGTCTTTACATGCCAGCTATTCTTTTTAATCATATTAATGGAATTGTGTTCGTATGATTAGATGAGAGTGGTTTTTCTAATAAGAGGTCATTTCCTGTTGCATATTAATAAACTGTCAAAACTAAATCAGTTTTCCATTAGTGGACCAAATCCCATCTCCAAAGTGCTCATCCTGCTTGAGCCCCAGTTGGCTTTGCCCTGCGCCCGTGCACATGAGGACTCTGACCTCATTCTTGCCTTTGTGCTGGTTTTCATTTTTAAAAAAATCCTCTTAAGATTTCTTCGTTTTCTGCACAGGCAAAAGTCCTTATTTACTGTTCACCAACCGACATGAGATCAGACGCATCGACCTGGTGAAGAGGGACTACAGCCAGGTGGTGTCTACGCAGAAGAACGCCGTGGCGCTGGACCTGGATGTCGCAAACAACTGCGTTTTCTGGTGTGATCGATTCCACCGGAAAATCTATAGGTAAAGAACAAAGAAAGAAACAAAAGGGAATTTAATTTCAAACACATTCTTGACTCCATTTGCATTTGAGTTTGATCACAAAAGTGTGTTTTGTGCACCTCTGGCATGAAAAACTACAATATTAGCATTTTCGTTCATGCTGTAGCCTCTATTTCTTGCTTTTGTTGTTAAGCCTCAGTCACAATGGTACGGAAGACTCTACGAATGATTTTTGGACCATTTCCTATGACCTCCTTGAGGCAGCTTTATAAGAACCCAGGGCTCGTAGCTTGTCCCTAAGTTCGTGGCCATGTTAATGGTCACGTCCAAGACTTTCTATGAACACACCATGAAAAGCCACATCGGAGGACCGACGGACAAATACCTTAGGAACAACCTACGAGAACAAAGCACTATGTCCGTGTAAGTATGGTGCAAGAACACATTAAGTTGTTCTTGGGGGCCCCTTAAAGCATTCCTATGAACAGCTTTGAAACGGAGATGTGTATGGCGGAAGTACGCATCTCCATGTGGACTTCCAGAAGTACATCCTACGTGCACCGCTCGAAAGCCGATTGAAAGCAGCGGCTACAACCACTAGCTCTACTTCTTCATCTTCTTCCTGCAGCTGTAGAAGGTGCAGCTCCGGTCTTCTCACCATAATTGCTGTCTAGAAAATTACAAGTGTTTACATAATTATTCCAGCATATGAAACAATCAAGACATAAATGTTTGGAGATATTGGACAGCTGCCGCTTACATAGCCCAACAAAATGTCCAAAAAGCTGTAGGATCCTCCGACCAATGAGTTGAGATTGCCCTGAGTTGCATATACGGGTCCAGAACAACCACCTTCCAACAATAATTTTCATGAGATGCCCACAAGTATACCATCGGTAGGCTCTGGGGCGCTCTTATAGAGATCATCTAAACTACAGCCAGCATGCAGCAGAAAATCCCCTTATTTTCTCAAGCATGTGTCAGGTTGCTCTTGCGAATTGATCTGCAGCTGTACCGACTCCCTAAAAAGGCTGAAGGAAACTGTGCCCCCCTCCATGAATGTCTATGAACTCCAGATTTTGCACGAACTGGAAGATTCACACGAACCCACCATTTGTAGGAACCTTTGCGACCGAGGTTATATGCTCTCACATTATGTAGAGCAACTCAGAGGTGCATTGACGTATTTAAAAAAAAAAAATATCTGAAACTAGCTTTTAAAAAAATTGTCTTGCATTAGGAACATTAACCTTAAATGTTGATCACAAGCCTGAGATTAGATTCAGTATTTGACTGATTCTAGCAAAGGTTGGATATGGTGATCTCCATATAAGAAATCCTTCATCAACAACCTCTGATGGGATCTCCATGAATTTGATTGCACTGAGGATCCGCACTTTTTTTTTTTCTTTTTCAGCATGTATGTTATCCCGAGCACACTTTATCCCCTGAGTGTACTCTAATTGGAGCACCGTGTTCTCTTTTTTAAAAAGGATGTTAAGAGAAAAAAAAAGTCTCTGGGGAGGCTGAAGTTGAAACTCCTGTTGGGGAGCACAGCTGCCTTGCCCTCACGTCACACCTCTGCCGGAGTCCAGTCGTTAGTGAGCAGGGTAACCTCGGAGTGAGTCCTTGTCTCTTCTGATCAGTGATCCAGCTAAGATGGACACTAACCTGCGGATGAACCTGCTCGGCGCACGGCCCAAGGCTGTAGCTCCAACTGCAGCCCCATTCTCTGCTGTTCACTGACTTTAGAGCACAGTGGCAACGCAGATTTACTTATAATATACATATCAGCTGTCATCACACATAATCTGAGTTACAGTAATTGCCTTGTGTGTCCTCAAACTCTTTTTACCATTTATCAAATCAATGTGCGTGATTCACCTCCACTGCCCATGGGCGTCCAGTATGTCAGTACAGAGGTGCAGCAGGGACTTGGGGGGTGGACGTGGGAGGGGTGAAAGTAGCCAGAGAGCTGAAGCCTCTGCTTCACGTTCTTCTTTTGGAAACTCGAACAACCAAGGTTACATCCTCAGACTGAGAGCAAAGTGCTCCCAGATAATATGGAATTATGAGCTCTTAAGATAAGATGGAACTTGGCTCTTAAAAGCTTTAAATGTGAGAAAAAGAAGTGAGGAAGCCCATGAAGAGAAGCTCAAAGTGGAGAAGCAGAAATCTCCTCATGCTGCAGCATTTTGTGTCGGCTCCAGGGCTTTCGAAGAAATGTTGCAGTAAGCAATGAGGTGCTACAGTTGTGGACTAGTTTTTCTGCATCACTTTAACATCCAAGACGTGTCGTTCATAATTAGACAATACGATGTAGGTGAAAGACAGCAGTCCTAGAAAGATATTTTGTGGGTAAATTAAATCTCATATCCCAGTCAAAGAAAACTTTAAAGTTCCTTGCAGCTGTGCTAAATGCAGAAATGATAATAATGCCATCCAAAGTAACTAGATGGCTAGAAAGTATATTTATGAGATGCTTGGGTCTAAAGACAAAAATGTCAATTTTTACTAAATTAAATTCATAATAATGTTTTGAAAACATGCTTGTGATTCAATGTACTGAGTGAAAAGGATGGTTCTGTACCTACTTCAGATAAAAATCCCCTCACTTTTTCTCACATATTTCCTGTTTCATCTTTTGCAGTGCCTTCATCCACGAAGCCAGTGACCCCACACAGCAGGTTCCACTAGTGGACTCATCCCTGCAGACCCCTGTGGGCCTGGCTCTGGACTGGCTCCAGCACAACCTGTACTGGACCGACTCTGGTGACAAGTCCATCTGTGTAGCCTCAGTGGACGGCACCAAGAGACGTGTCCTCATCAGCAGTGACCTGAGCGAGCCCCGTGCCATAGCCCTGGACCCCCACCACGGGTAAGGAGACACGGATGTGTGCAGCTGTGTGTTTCACTTGCCTTTCAAGCCCCACACAAAAATCAAGACAAAGTATGTCATATTCAGTGCTAAAGAGATGATTATTAATAATCGTCAAAAGAGAGAGCTTCTGCTTTTTGGCTTAGCTTTTCTTTTTTTTGTTAGGCGTCATGTTGATAAGATGTAGTTGATTGTCTGAGGTTGTTTTTATCCAATTTTAGGACATGGTTTCCCCCACATCCTTGTATCTGAGATTTCAGGGTAGGGAGCTTGTGATCCAATTAAAATCCTGACTCATTTTTTAGAAATTGTGTCCTAGATGATCGCTCCTAATCTGAGCTGTATGAAACTCTGCCAGCTTGTGCTTCTATAGCTTTGTGTTTTCGTGATCCGAACCCAAATCGCTACAAAAATAAACTAAATCAAAGCTTGAAGTGAGACCCACACAGTCGCTGCTCAGCTCAGACCCCGTCAGAACACCATCAAGGCAATACAATCCAAATATGAACAAATCTTTCTTTACATGTCATTAATAAACATTTACACAGAAATGAATTTTTTTCATTTGTCTGATTCAATTGATGATAATATTCTAAATTACCACTCAAACAACACTGAACTTGTAATACAGCTGCCGCTAGGTTTTGTGGTAAAACATTTGGAGTTTAGTTCCTCCAGACGACAAATGCTACTACAGCTCTACAACTTTCTTAAACTCCAAAAATACATATTTATAGTTGGTGTGATGTAATGGGAGTAAGAGCTAAATATATGTATATATGTATAAATACATTTACTCCACTATGAGAATCAGAATGATTTATTAATCTCTTCTTGTTTCACACTGGTTAAAGATTTGCAGCTTAAACAAGGAAATAATATATTATATTAAAAAAAAAAATTAACAGGAAAAGAAGCGGCATGTCTAACACTTAAAGAATTATTTGATAAGAACCTATTCTTTTCAAATAATTCCAACTCCAGTG
>JAOWBL010053080.1:0-15375 GCA_028564865.1 Zenarchopterus dispar | reverse complement strand
GAAACTTTCTTTTAAGAGGTGATGGAAAGAGAGAAACCAGGGGCAACATCATGCCTTGGTTCCAGGTTCTCCCCAGCAGGTAGCAACCCTCACTTCACTGAAGGCCAAAAAAAAAACCAGATTTAAAAATGCACGCAGCTGTTTATTCCTCTAAATGAATCTGTCACATCACGCTGACCCCTGCCAACACAGCGGCTAACACGGGGTTAGGCAAACATGGAAACCACCGTCTGAAGGGGTAGCGATGACTCAGACGCAGCAGCTTCCTCCACCAAAACGTCCTTCACGCGTGTTTTTTGTGTGACACGGAAAAAAAATAAGGTCGGAAAAAAAAAAAAAAGTAAGAGGTCAGGGCTTTGCTGAGAGGAAGATACCAACACTCAGCAGACATCTGCAGACCACAGCCGGCTTCTTGATCAGAAGGGGAGGTTACGGTTCTGGCCCGGGGAGCACTAAAGGAATTAGTTGCAGACATGACGGCTACGTGGCACACATACCGTCGTATCTGAGGAAGTTCGACAGTAAGGAGAAGTATCTTCTGTGAATTTATAGCTCGTGGCATTTATCTTGCAAAACACATTACAGTACCTCTGAGTGACGGGGGCAGGACAACACATTGTGAACCACCCACCACGTCTCCCGGCAACACATGCGAGGATGACAGCTTGCGACTCCGTTCGCCACCGAGAGTAAAAGCAGGGTGGAAGTTAAAAGTGAAAATATTACACAGAAATCTGCTTCGGAGAGGGCTTCTGTGTTGAGCCACGCAGTTGGGACACAAGATTTCAAACCACAGACCGTAAAAGAGGAACTGGGAAAACCCTCGTTGGTGTCACCCACGGGTTTTCTAAAGACCGCTTCTGAGGCTCGTTTTATCCTCGTTCGGCCCGGGTCCTCGCTGCAAGTCAGCAGACCCGGCTGGGAGACGCCCACCTTAGTCCGGCAGGACAAAAAGTCGCTTGAACGGAGGACCCAGTTGGTGCAAGAGGGAGACGTCAAACTCGAGACAGTCCAGCCCGTGTCCCCTGGTTAGCCTTCAAACGTAGGCAGAGATAGCTGACCAGGCTGCTTTCCAAGAGCTTCGGACCCCAACCCTCCAAGGTTGACCCAAAAACCAATCACAGGGGTCTTTTTAGTACAATTAACAGCACAATCAACTTTAAAATAAAAGTAACTGTGCTGGCTGAGGTCTTTCTTCGCAGCTCAGAGGTGACTAAGCACTAAACAGCCAACTACTGGCTAAATCAGAAGACCACATGAGTTACCATGCCAGCGGTGACTAAGCAACCCAGTAAAGTGATAAAAGATGAAAAAATCAGAGCGTGGCCAAGCAAAAGACCAAACAAAGATAATAAAAGTGATTTACACCATTTTACAAGAGTTGTCAACGTCACAGACAAATCTCCACAGCCCTCTCTGAGGGTCTCCCTGAAGTCGAGGGGGTGCTCCCGGCAATCAAAGCAAAATCTGGACTTTATGACAAACATGTTCAACGTTATCGGAGGTCTTTAGTCTTGTAAATCGTCGTTCCACGAGGCAGCTCGGAGCGATTTTTGTCCTCTGATTTACCAAGAAATCTGGCTCGATTCACGTAAAAAAAAAAGGACCCGGCAACATCCCTTAAAATGTGAAAGTGTGCTCATTTTTAGTCTTTTAACAGCCTTTAGTTTACGGTGAGCGTTAACCTCTTCGGCTTAAAAACTGAATAATCCCTTGTGCTGCTTTAACTCGTGTCCATACTATGACTAAAAATAAACTTGGATGTAAGAGTCAATAACATACTGGATTAAATTCCTGTAATTATTCCCTCGGGAACAATCCACTGATAAAACCTGCTCTGCAAGTGGACCACAACAAGAAAACAACAATTATTCAGTCCTCGTGTACGAAGACGCAGCTTCAGGTTTGAAGATAAGTGTGGTGCCAGTCCAAATGCGTCTTTTGTTTCATCAAATCACATGAAAGTTTATAATTAGCTGCGTACGAGGGCAGCTTTAGCTTAGAGAAAGCTTTGATTGATGATTCGGTTCCTTGAGCAGTAGAAAAGAAATTTGGGCTTATAAGTGATCCATTCACATCTGAAATGGCCCCGAGCAAGCCACCCTCCATCAGCCGGGATTTAGTGAGCACATCTTCAACAGGTCAAACCCTGCGCATCAGGGGAAAAATAACTTGTTTTCTTCTACAGTATACCGGCGTTATTACCTGAAAAGAAACGTATCTGATCTACATACCATCAGTCCCACGTAACCCACTGCTGCAAACAAACATTTGCTAAACCATCCGTGGCATTTACCCAGCGCTTAAATATGTTACATACCCCCGACTGAACAGCATGAAACTGGTTTTGATCGTTTCATCTGACTGGCTGGCGATAAAAAACAAACAAAGGGAGCTGCAGGTGATCTTCTCCTTTATGGATTCAGAGCACTACAACTGCGTCACTTACTTACAGATTAAATCACAAAGATCCACAGGATAGACAACAACAAAAGTTTCTGATACCAGCTTTTGTAGATAATGTTTTAAAGTACAGGTTGCATAATAGCATATATGCAGAGATTACACTTGACTCTGGCTCTTAATATCATTTTCCTCTTTCAACTCATGGTTTTGTTATCAGAAGAGCTGCACTCTATAATTTATAAGCTACCTATAAGTTATGAATTATCCAGTGAATTAAGATGAATATGTAGCTATTGAAAAGGAGAGGTTAGTAGAAACTTAACTGAGCTAAAGGACACAAACCTTTCCTGTGGAGTGGAGCTGACGCTTGATACCAAGAATTCATAACTATAAAGAAATAGCGTGTGCTGATTAGCATATTAATGACTTCATAAAACAGTTCTGATGCATTCAGCCGGAGGTTCACCCTTTAAACATCTGGAACGGTGCAAAACTGTGTTCAAGTCAAAGGTTCTTCGACAGAGCAAAGTTCCACTAGAGACGAGATTAGCTGCTTCACCATCAGGATAAAAATTAGTCACAGTAGCACTTTTAACAAATAAAAACAACATCACGTCATCTTAACCAGCCTATTCCCTCATTATTACCAGCTTCTGAGTTGTCCAACTACGTCTCATGATGCTCCATTACGTCATAGATGTACAGTTAGCATTAGCTTTAGCTATTTCCAGTTCAGTGGGATGTTAGCATGCTTTCCACAAAATACTATCTGAACACAATAAATCAGCTTGAGAACAAAGTTGTTAACATGTCACGAGACTAAAATGTCAAAGTAGTCACCTGACTACGGTCAAAGTTTATTCCCTAAAACACGAATCAAGTTTGGATTTAAGAGTGATGATGGAGACACGCTAGCAGTCTTTAACGTAGAGCAAAGTAGCTGCTTCTGTTCTTGTTTCATATAAACCAGTTTCACTTTTTATCAAATAAATAAATTACTGAAGTCCATTACATCCCTTTAAATGTTAAAAGCAGCTGAAATTTGTACCTGCATGGCTCATTTACTATTAAGATTTTTTTTAATTTATACTTTTAGGGTATACGTAATGAGAAAATGAACACTAGCTTAAACTGTGCATGTTGTTGCGTCTTTGAGCAGAAAGTCAGTAATGATTATTCATAAAATATTTTCTGTTAATAATTTATCAGGTTTAGCTGCAGTTTTAGTTACAATAAGTTGACTAACTATCTTAATCTTTTCTGGGAAACACATTTTTCTGTTAGCATACACAGCTTCACATGCTAACACATTAAAAGGTGCTAACAGGTTTAAAATTTGGGGAAAAAACAGTTTGTAAGAACATTAAAATACATTATCAGCTTCAGCTGCAATTTTAGCTCCATAAAAGAAGATTATAAGATTAGACAAGCCTTTTTTATTAAATATTTATAAAATCTTTACATGATAAAACAGAACAACTTTCTGTTGACATTCGTTTGACTTGAGGAACAAAGAGACAACTGTTTATTTTGTAAAAAGCATTAAAATAGTCACACATTTGGCTGCAGTTTTAGCTGTAACCGAAGGGAAAAAGTAGCAGGTTCCCACAAAAATACTTAATTTTAATTTTTTTTTTTTTTAATCTTAGACTTTGCAATTTTCAAAAAAAAAAAAAATATATATACTATTTGTTTTCCTGCAAACATTTTCAACGTGACTCCATTGCCATCTTCCTAGCGTTTCAGTAATTCAGTACACTAAAATAAGAGCAGCAGCTTATTAATTACTAATTAAACTACATTAGTAATTATTCTGAAACATAAAAGACTGTAGAGATTAGTTAGAGGTTAAATATTTGCTGGATCTTAACCCTTGACTCACGTGTGCATGCTGCTGTCCCTAAACTGAATTATGGGTTCGTTACAATAAAAGCGTTGCTGTCATCCGAGATTGAAAAAAAGTCAACTTTTCAGGCGTCAGTGAATCAAATTGCTGTCAGTGAAATTGTACATGGGACCTGGCCTTTCGTGGCCAAAAGAACCTGTGAATTTGTTCAATAGAGCGAAAGCTGATTATTGAGGTGTGTAATTCATCTTAAGTGATCAAACTTGGTGGTTTATCTTAATGCTGATCTCAGTGACAGAGAAAATGAGTGAATCGGGTATGTTTCCCATTTCAACAACCTGAAGCTTCACACGCACCCACAGTTAAGAATCGCAGCAACTTAAGTTGTTTTTTTCTTAAAGTTAACGCAATTTCCTGAGGTCTTAGTGAAATGTCTGTGACGTAATTTTTGTTCAAATTCCCACACTGAGACGGTCCGATAGCGACCTTTATAACATGTTTAACAACTTTGTTCATGGCAACCGAATTAAAGACGAAGTCAACCTAACTGATCCCGCCCTCTGCATCTTTTAAAATTGTCTTTAATACAGCAAACGCACAGCATGAAGTAAAGTTGGGATACTCCAAACAAAAGGTAATTTTTTAAGTTGAATTCTGTGTACTCCACATACAGTACAGTGTTCAACGTACTGCATTAATGCCAGTATGTAGTATGTGACCACTATAAGGAGCTCTAATGGTCCATTGCATGATGGGATACAATACGCAAGTTGGACTGGTCATTAGCATACTGGAAATGTTCCTGCAAGTAGCACAACAATTGGGTATTTTTCATGTACTACACACTGGACAAATTGCTCACATACTACGTACTACACCTGGCAAAACAAGCACTTACTAAAAGAAGTATATTTGATTTCAAAAATGCTCAAAATGGCAGGATAGAGTGACGTCAGAGTCACTGAAAACATAGACGCTTAAGTACTGAAAGAGGGCTTTTTTTTTTCTCCTTAAGTACCATTTCATAGCTGTCATGAGAATTTACCACAAAATTTCAGAGGATTAATAGATGACTGAAGTCTATTTTTTTTTGTTTAAATTTTAACGCCAGTGGAAGTACAGAGAGTGAGAGAAGAGAAGAAAACTCAAGATGGAATATTTGAAAGCAGACAAAACAAAGCGAAGTTGTCTGGAAAACAAACTTGCAAAGGAACTGAGATGAGCTGGTCGCGTCCCCTGAACAGCTGCAGAGAGTTTAGATAAGGGGAACCCACTCGTACGGACAGAGCCGTGCTGACATTTCAGCGGTTTTGCAGCAGACCTGTGTTTAGTTGCGAGCGAGATTCAGCGCTGCCTTCGTTAATGATGTCAAGAGCAGCTGTGTGTTTCTGTCTGTAAAACATTCACGCTGGACTGGAGCCCACTGGGAGTCAAAGCCACCCACTCCAACTGTGGATCAGATCACAGACTTCAGCAGATTCTCCCACATTAAAGGAAAAGTGCAACTATTCATCGCCCCATTGCTCCGACGTCGAATGACTCTTGTGGCGAGGCCGACTGAGTTTCCCTCAGGTTACATTGTCTGTTTCTGATCCGGTGCGTTATTTCCAAGAAATCTTGGTGACAACCGGCCAAAGAAAAGCTTTTCAGGGTAGGTGATGAGAGCCGCTGGACCAAGGCCAGAGAGAGTAAAGTTTTTCAGATATGACAGACGGAAACGTAACTCGAAAAGACTTGACTAGCACCAGTTAAGACTTTTTCCTGCACGTAAATGTGAAGCAGTTTAACAGAATATTCTTGAAATAACCAGCTTGCTGTCAGATTTAAGCGACTAACAGTCACAGCTAAAGCGTCTAATGCTTGTGTAATGTTTCATTTTTATTTTGTAATCACACTCAAGTGTAAAAATGCAATCTACGTCGACAAAAACATGACATTTTCTTTCTTTCTTTTCTTTTTTTTTAAAGTTTACTCAGCTTGTGTCTCTAAGCACGCTCTCTGGCCGCCTGTCACACTGATTTAATAACAGTGACGCTTAAAAAAAGTGTACTTGAATTAGGATTAAAATCTTCTTTTTATTAAAAAAAAAAAGCTAATTCCCGAGAGCTACACTTCATGTTTGTAACACCTTTAAAGAAGAGCAAAGCAATGAGCTTACAGCTAAATCACACATTTACACTTTTTTTTAACATAAAAAGATTATAATAACTCCCAAAGCGAGTGCAGTTTGGGTCACAGAGTCAACACAAGACGCCATTTTGTTCGCGTGTTGTGCTTGATTTGGGCCACTGTGTAACAATCACCCATGTAGCCGATGTATTTGGGGTTTTAACTTCTCCGTTAATTGTGTCGCTCTGTAATTCCAACTCCAGCCACCAGAGGGCGATGCAGATTTTGTTCATCAGCTCTTTTTTAAAAAACTTTCTTTAAACTTTTTGTTTACTTCCTTTAAGCTGCGGCGCGAATGAATCTTATAAGTTGGAGCTGATAAATGTTCAACTGAAATTGGACCAACCTACCAACTGAGTCTGAAAATGATGAAAAACTAATCACAGAAAAAAACGTAGAAGGAAATTCGATTATCCCAGGGAGACAAATCATATATGCTGTAGTCTGTCAGCTCAACGTAACTAGAAATGATCTGCTTTCCGATACTGAGTCCAACACCTCGGGCCTTGGGCGATACTGAGTACCGACTCAATACCAGCTGAGCTAACAGATAGTTAGCTCGGCCCAAGAACTTAATCTCACTTGCTGACTCAAATTAATCAAAAAGAGAGCACTGTTTAACTTCCAGTGCTGGCTTTTAGAGCAACGAAGAAGAAATGGGATTGATAAAAATGATTTGGTACGTGATGGTGCGTAGACGGGAATACTCCCGGATCCCAGTACCGTTACTGTTGGCAGGATCCGTGTGGGTTTGTGAAGCTGGTATCAGAATCAGAAAAAACCCAGTTTTCATTTTCTGGAGGTCAGGGGGGGTCATGTTAATGGAGGTCACGGTGCAGGGTCCCAACATCACTGACTAGTGTTTCTTCATTTTATACTCTTACTCTATTTATCAAAATAATAAGAATATATTTAAAGAGCACGTCTCTAAACATCGTCACAACGTGGTTAACAAAACAGCGGAGAGTTGAAGCCAGTCAGCAACTTGACCCAAAACTAATATGGATCAAACCGAATATGGTATTTTACCAAATATCTTGTCATCTGTGTGATTAAATGAAAACATTTAATCCCACAGATGTTTTTCAACAGGACAACAAGAGACAAAAACAGAAACGACTTTTTCTGTCCTTGAGCACGTTTGTTTGGGGGTCTGACAAGTCACCGACAAACAATTACATGACACCATTCAGTCGATTTCTTTTGGGCTGTTGGGGTTTGGAAATTTCTCGTTCACTCAGAAGTTCGGACTTACGGGGTAGTGTGACATCACAGAGCCAGATCAGACCGGGATTATCCAGCCTTTCCTTCTTGATTTCCACTCCACGTCATGTTGTCATTGTTGAACTTTGGAGAGTAAACTGCTGCTACACCTATTTCAACAAAATAGGTGGGTGGAGTCAAGTGGCTAACTTGACCCTTCAGAAACCTGCGGCTTTGAGTCTTGACATGGTTGAAAAGTGGTTTTACTGTAACTCTTCCGTATTTAAAGCAAAACGTCGCACCGACATTTCATTAAAATCTCAGACGAGTGGAGTTACAACACATGCAGGCCCGACCCCACCACCAGCACACAATTGAGACTATTCCTCAACACAGTAGCGCTATTTGCCCCCATGTGGTCAGAAGTGGTATTACCACATAGAGTGGCTTTAAACAAACATCTATCCTCTTTTACACAACCCAACAACTACACACGCACAAAGCATAATTAATTACACTAAAAGGTGAAAAGTAACTTTTTTTTTTATGGACACACTTTCAAAAGCAATTTGCTTTGAATTAAATTATGACAACTATTAGCAGTCTGGGGCCCCTCGACTGCCTTCGCTGCTCGCCCCCGTTTTCCCGCTGGTTAGTGGGCACTAACAGTGTATAATAATGTGTGTGTGATTGTGTGTGAGATGTTTCCCCTGAGGTTAGACATGCACTGTTTGTTTACTTCTAACATGCAGAAGTGTGAAAGAATGCGAAGTATGCACACTGAATGAGCAGAACAGGCTACAATAAGACAGCTCCAGCTGATTTATGCATCAGTTTGCAAACAAACTGATGCATACGTTTGTGTGATCAATAATATCGATCAACTGATTAGCCAATATTAATTTTACATCACATGCTCAGAGAATTTTTGTACTTCGGATTCAGAAAGTTGCATGAAGAAAAAGGAAGAGGGAAGTCAAGCCTATAAGCCTGGAGGGTATCTGCGTGACAAGCAGCGCATTTGCATACCACTTCATTGATTGCTGGACCAACAAATGTGCAGCCAGTTGTGCTCATGCGTTGCGAGCTACAAAGCAGCGCCGTGGGAAATGTGGAAGACAGCCGGGCCTCTTTCACCCACACAGGCGTAAAACTGGAGAGCCAAGCACTGTGTAACACAATAGACAGATGAGCAGAAAAGTGAATGTAAACGTGTCAACATCTGCAACTCATCAATGTGACCCGCCGCGTTCCTCAAAATGCGCCCTCGCGGCCGCTCAGCACACCCACGCGCGGCTTTCTAATCATGCATAAGTAAAAGCGTCGCCAACTGAACACAAAACGCCCCCCACACCTCCCCAAAAAAACCCCCGTGGTGTCTCTGACCAGGTCTGCCGTGCATGGAGGGACGTCGGGGGGAGGTGGAGGAGGAAGACAAGCCTGAACCCTGCGCGCATCTGGACCGAGCGTTGATTCCCGTCCCATCCAGATGCGCAGAGGAACTGGAGGCTATTTGGGAGCTCTTTTTTTTTTTTTCAAATTAGAAGCAAAGAAGGGGGTAAAAAAAGGGGGAGGGAGGCGCCGCATCTCACCCATTTATGAGTCCCGGTGTGCTGGTTGTGGTCCTGCTGGCGGCTTGGTCCTGGGGACGGGGGGTAGTCTCAGGTAGAGAGAGGTGGTTTAAGCCGGACCGAGCCCCAGCCTCCTGCTCGTACAAGAGATCCGCTAAAGCAGCGCTGAAACGGGAGGAGCGTCACACGAAACCATATTCCTTCCTCTTTTTTTTTTCTGTCCAGTGACACGACAGAGGAGGAGGCAGAGCGAGCGGTCACAAAACGGAAAAAACGCTGATGAACAAATCTCTCTCTCTCTCTCTCTCTGTGTCTCTCCCTCTCGGTGCCTTCACGTGCACCACGTAAACTCCAGCTCTCCTGTTTGCGTGCTCGATTGCACCGTGGACTCACGGGCAGTGAGCGCAGCGTGACGCAGCGTCTTGCACGATGCGTCATGCGCTCAGAGCAGATGGTGGCGGTTCAAATGTGGTGTTGTGGGACAAGAAATCCCAGTGTTCATAATAATGAGCCAGACTAGTCTAAATGTTTAATATCCAAGGATTTTATTTTACTAGTGGGTTTTTTTTCTTCATTTAAAAGATTTATCCAGAAGCGATATAAGTCATTTCTCTACCTGTCCAGGGGTATGTTTGAGACCTGTAAATGGAAACGTATAAGGATCAGCTTTATCCTGCTCACCCAAAACTTCAAGTGTCTCTTTGGTCGTACCCATCTATGAGCAGTATGCCGCTGCTTTTGAATGCTATGCTACTTATATTTTATGGATATATACCAATCACCAGAATAATGTCAACGTCGCCAGTGTGCAGGTCATGAAGAGTACTTCCATAAATGTCTACATCCTATCCTTATAGACACTGCTAGTACCAGTCATAGTTTGGTATTTTGTGTGTTTCTGTTATAAAAGGGTCCATACAAGCAAACCAAACCGAACCATTTCTGGTCCTTCTTCAGTTGTAGGGTGGAGCAGCGTTGACTGGCGGACAGAAAAACATCACAGAAACGTTAAACAGAGATAACTGTAGCCAGTCTGACTAATCAATGGCAGAACTTTCCACTCCGCCTCCACTTTTGTGCATTCACAGTCACCCACAAAGGACCATAATTCCCCTCCGAGTGTGTGCTCTCACGAAGGAATATGGCGTTCTCTTTCCACTACTTTTCAGTTCACTGTCAGGTACGAGTGTGTGATCTCTGTGGTCTCTGACTGCTCTGCTCTGTCAGCAATGAATAAAACACAGCACTGAATGAGCGTGGGACTCACTGGCCTCACTTTCCCCGCTGCTGCTTGAGTTTTTGACGTTACTGGAGCTGGAGGAGGCTCCTTCAGCTGACAGTGGCTGGATTCAGCTGCTGGTAGCAGCACTGGTCTATTAGCTAGCGCCTTAAATACTCGCTGCCAGGCTGGTCTCTGCTTCTCACCACTACTGTGGAGAACCCAGTGTTTATTTTTGTTTATTTGTTTTGTTTTACATGAACACCACTGTATGGCGGTCCACGGGGTTGTGTCTCACCATCCAATGGACTGGTTTCTTCCTCTACATGAAGTTTGCAGCTATTTTTAGCCCCCCACCCGACTCCCAGCCCACACCTCATTGCATGCCGATTCACGCAGCACTCGTTTTGCACCCATCAAGTTCCCCGTTACCACCTTCTAAGGTGGTAAAAACAAGCAACAAACACACCTTTCCACTTCCTGCATCAGTTTTGGATACAGTTTCTGAAGAGCTGACTCTGAACGATGGCTAACACGAAGATGGTCACATGGTTGCAACACACACGCCTGGCAGGTGGTGGGAATACACCCACCTTACATCATCTTACATCACCTTACATCTTACCACAAGCTATATATATATATATATCATGGTTTAGCTCACACTAGCCCATGATACTAACTACTGTTGCCTGGCTAGTCAGCTGTAAGGGTTCAGGGGAAGGGTGAGCACAAACAACCAGTTTCTACAATCAGCTGCCCAACAAGCCATATTATTTTTAAAGTAAGAATAATTATGCTCTTTAGTTGCAGCTGGAGATGTCAAGATGACCAAAAGTGCAAACTAGCTAAATCAATAATAGACAGCTGTTTGACACCTTTTGACTACAGCGCTGCTGACTCTCATAAAATACAACCACAGATGCATAAATTTGTGGTTCAACAGACTTTTAACTGAGATAAACAACAGTTCATGAACTGGGAAGTCCTCATGGGCTCAAATCATGTGTGTTTGTCGCAGCGTTATAGTTTAAAACAAAAAAAAAGAGGGGGGGTAAGTCACTTGAAGGTGACTCTCGTTTGGACCCAGCTCCTGATGGTCATTCCTCCAAATCCACTTCAGCTTTGAAGAGTGGATTTTGCCACACGCAGGTGGAATTACTGAGTAATCCATTTCTTTTAACGTAACTGTGATCGGCAGAAGTACGGTGCACGGCTACAGGCTCGCCCACATGAGCAGTTCATATCTAATACAAGTCTGCATTTCCTGCTTTAGTGAAGCCTTTCAAAAGTTGTCTTATTTATTTATTTATTTATTTATTTATTGATATGGTGTATCAGCCTCATGCACAAACGCAACAAACCCTCTGATAACATGCTGATGCAGAGTTGTTGTCCTCCCTCCACATCCAGAGGAGAATATGCTGGCAGAAGCAGAACGAGGACGATTAAATGATGCAGCAGAAGTGGAGGCAAAGAGATGGGGATTAAGATATGTTTTTTTTTTTCTTCGTTAAAGCAGCTATCACTTAGAAAACTGCAGAAGAAGCTGCTGCACAGGCAACAAAATAGATCTGAAATGAAAAAACCCAAGCACAGTCAGAAACGACTTCCGGATGAACAGATATGTACACGTGTGACGAGGAAATGGTCGTCTGACCTTGACGTGAATGAGTAAATGATTTAAGGAAATGCCTGCTTAGTTTCAGCATTTGGAGAGTTTGACATCTGCCTGTTTTTTTGTTTGTTTTTTGACAATCATAGTCAGATATTTCAAAAATGGAAATCTGGATTAAAATGGGCAAAATGTAGGATAATCAGGTCAACATTTATAGACAAATGTTCTGGCTTTTTCTCCTCTGGATACTGGTTTTACTTTTTTTTTTTTGCCTTTTCTTTTTATTTCCTGATACAGTAAACTGTAAGATGCAGTGCGCTGCAAAAGAAGAGGCAGCATACACCACAATCACAAGAAAGTTGACAGTTAGAGAGATGGACCTTCAGGAGGTCTGAATGAGGTAGCTTAAAAGACTGTTTTCAGAAGAAGAATGAGCTGACTGGTGCATCACCTGTAGTATTAAGACAGAAATAAAGTTAGACGCCTACCTGCATGGACATGGACAGACTCTGAGTTCCCTCTCTGGAGATGCATTTCCAGGGGCATCACTCCAGCAACCTTCAGTTGCTGCTTGTTTCTTGCCCGTTTTGCCTTTAGTTTTGTCTTCAGTAACTAAAAACTTGCTCTTTTAGGTTGAGATCAGGTGACCATCTTTGCCAATGAAAAAACCCTATTCCTGCAAAATGTCTGGATCCACCTTTGTGGTGTTTTTGGGTCATTACCCATCTGCGGAGAGGAACATCATTCTCTTACTTTTGCATCATTTGTCTGAAGGACATTGCCACTTCTGTCAGCAATCACATCATCAATAAACACCACACACTTGCAGCCTTACAAACCCCGACCATGATACCACCACCACCATGTTTCACACAGGATATGATATGCTTTGCATCATACGTTCGTCCTTTCCTTCTCTTTCCTCTTCCAACTATTATGATAAAGATTTATATTGTTTTTATTTGTCCAAAAAGGTCTGACACAAGAACATGGAAGGTTTTTGGGGGGTTAAAGGGGATTAAACTCTAATGTGGCTTTTCTGTTCTGGGATGATTATTGTAGTTGTCACTTTGTTGTAAATCATAACAAATAATGTCAGAATCTTGAATATAGATCATGACAATGATATGTTGACCTTCTTGTGACTTTTCTATACAAAAAGTTTTTTTCCTTCACAAAGTAAAGGATTCTGTGGACTTTCAGGTCTTTTGATCTCACCAGAGTTTTCTTTCTTTTAAGAGTGTCCCAAACTGTTAATTTGTCTACAACAAAGGTTTTTATTTTCGGTCTCTTTTATACAATTAATGTTGTTTATTCCGTCTAATAATGTCCTTCTTCACTTGCATTGTGATCTCCTTGGACTTTATTTTGGCATCTCCAGTCATACGCCTGAAAAACGCCCGATCAAACACCTGATATGAACTCCAGACCGATTTGCTGCTTCATTTGCCTCGAAGTAAGAGGAAGTTAGCCACAGGTACATTGGAGGTAATTTTCTTAAAATGGGTGTAATTCCATCCACCCATCTATACCAGGGATCTCACCATCTTGGATGTTTTAGCTCTTTCTCTGCATCAACACACCTGATTCAGATGAATAAATCTAAATGTCAACACTTTGATTACATTTTATTTTATTTCAATGCTTAGGTAAAACATTTAAATGTTCCTTCCATCACTTATTCAACCAAATCTGTTAAAACCTCTTGATTAATTTGTCCGAAGATGAATGGCAGTGGAAAGTAACATATGCCAGATCAAGTCCAGAAACCACCCCCAGAAACGTTAAAGCTGTGGAGCACTACGCGGAGTTACAGTCACAGCGTGATAATGTGGTAACTGTCCACACACATATCTCCACACACTCACACAGTTGCCATCTGTGCTGCTGCCTTAAGACACACGAATTGTTTTACCATCCACAGATGATGGAGGTTAACGCTCCCTCGAGAGGGAGGTAAATTTAACACAAAGCACTCAGGTGACACCATCTGGGACAGTGTTGCTATTGCAGATGGTGCTCCGCTCTTTCACAACTGGGAATCCACATCATATGACGCCTCTGTGGTGCAGACACTATTTCTAGCTCTGTCTTTCCGTCTCTGAAATTATTTTCCTGTTTGACAGTATCTGTTGCTGCATTTAGGATTTAAAAATAAAAATAATGTAGGAGGAGCCTCCAATGAAGGCAAGACTTTCCATGATGATGTTTATACTGCACGGTTTCCAGAAGGTTTCTTATTTAAATATCCCCATTTACATTTCCTTTATCAATTTCTTTGGTGGTGTAAACTGTTTCTATTTACATATGAACTGTCTTTATTTATTCATTCATTCATTATGAATTTTTTGCACCGTATACCACAACCCAAGGCTCCTTTCTGCATAAGATAACGAGTCATATCTGGAAGTTGTTCTCATGAATTTATTTGAATAAAATATTTTTTTTAATCCTTTTTCTTTTGTTCAGTTGACAGTTGCTCATTATTATGATTCAGTGGTTTTCCAACTGATACTACTGTAGTCATGGTAACCGTGTCCGCAGCAGGTGTTTGTGGCAAAATGTTGAACATTTCCTCTTTTACAAACCCCAGCAGGCTGTACGTGACGTACACAAGAATTAAACTCACATTTGTGCTCTTCCTATTGTCCATGTGAGTGTACTTACATGTGTACAAGTACACAGTACAAGTCCAAAACAAATACTGCATTACTTCATCCACTGCTAGTTGTCAAAGGAAAACATGAACCATCCTGCCTCCACCTGGATCAAGTCCAGGTAAGGAGAGCAGGTGAAACCACTAGAACAAACTTACACATAACTATCACTAAACCTTTAACCCACAGTAAGACCTGTGATGTCATGAACGGACAAAGGTAAAGGACCCAAGCATCATTTGTCTGTGGGGCCCATCTGAGATGCAAATGAGCAGAAATATGAAGTCTCATGTGGGACTGTCCATGGTTTACACCTTGAATTGCTCACAATGGTTAGTCTCAGGTGCACAGGGTATGAACAGGCATGGATCCAAAAAGGGGGTCTTATCAGGGTCCCAGTTGGGCCAACCACATAAGCAAAGCCAAGCCAACTAACGTGGAGCCAACATGAAACCAGCAGACAATCCGATCTAAGGCCCCATTTTTAATTTACATTGGCTCCTTGTTCAAATGATGGCCGGGAATTAGCAGGCTGGTGACTGAACGATTAACGGGCCAGAAAGGAACTTTTTAGTCTGCGTCTCTGTATGCATGGTGGTTTCTGTAAGTCGATTTTCCAAAGTTGACTAAGATTTACTCTTGTTTGGTCTTTTTCTCTTCTGTCATTAGTTTCTTGAGCAATGATA
>JAOWBL010053031.1:0-23735 GCA_028564865.1 Zenarchopterus dispar | reverse complement strand
TCCTGGCTGGGAATCGAACCAGGAACCTTCTTGCTGTGAGGCAACAGTGCTAACCACTAAGCCACCGTGCTGCCCTATTATGACATATCCAAGGTCCTTATTATTTCATCATAACTTTATGCTAAAGAACATTATTCTGAAATTATTTATAGATGCAGTTATTTACAGACTGTTGAACAAGTACACATGTTTACATCTGACATACTCTGGCCATTTTAGAAGCTGCATACTGTATTAGAGTCACTTTTACAGTGACATGCTTCATGCTGACAACGACCTCCAGACCAGCATACAGTACATACTGTAAACTATTTTGTATGCATAGCACACAGTATGTAGTTTCAAAAAGGCCCTCTGCCTCTCTGAGATGGTCTTTATGTATCTAATCATGTCACTGACCTATTGCCAGTTAACCTAATTAGTTGCAAGATGTTCCTCCAGATGTTTCTAAGTAGCAGGCACTTGCTTCTCCGGTCTAAGTTTTTGGAAATGAGCTGTTTTCATCAAATTCAAAATTATCCTTTGCTTTGGTACATTTCCTCACGCTCAGTATTTGGTACGTCTTTTATGTTCTGTTGTGAATAATGTATGGGTTTATGAGATTTGCAAATCCTTGAATTCGGTTTTTGTTTTCATTTTAAGAAGGCCTCAACTTTTTTGGATTTAGGTTTTTATGACACATGCTACAAATTTTGCAAATTAAATGTACATGTGTAATAGATGTATTAAAATAAACTTTGCTGTCAGTTTTTATGATGGAATTGGAAGGCATTAGAAAAAGGCATTTGGCTGTACAGTCAAACTATTTCTCATTTGCTGATTAGTTAACTAAAGTAGTTCATATCTTTGTGAATAGCTGCACATGATAATTTATAGATGATTTAAAAGCCTGCCAGTTCAAACTGCATTTTTATCCACTCTCTTTTTCTTTTCTTTTTTTGACTGTACAGTTAAAATATTTCTGTTCAATGGCAGGATGCTTCAGGATGCTGTGAAAAACTGTGTATATATGAGATAAAATGGATCATTTAACAATCTAATAGCAGTATTAATTTTAAAATGTTATTTTGCAAACTGCTGCATCAGTTAACATGGAGGATGTGTAGAAAAAAATCTGGCTAATATGTTTCTTTTCAAAGTGATCCATCTTTAAAATCCAGACTCCTAGGCATTTTTCCTGTTATTTTTTTTTTCATTCAGAAATATTAGAATGGTGTGCTCAGACCAAAACCAAATGTTTAATTTCATTTGGATGAAATGAATTAACATTCTTGCCCACTACAAGTCTTTCCGTTTTATTTCCTTTTTTCACCTTGTTCTGATTCTGAAGTTGAAGAATTTTCTCTTCCTGACTTCCTCTTTCCCTCCACATTTCTGCTGGACTCATCACCTCTCTTCCTGTCCTCTCTTTAACGATTTCCGCTGTCACTGTACGAATCTGAATGCTCTTACTAAAAAGGTTCGGGCCCTTTTCAACTTGTTCTCCCACCCGTACAGCGCTTTGCCAGGATCCTTAAAGCCTGCCTTTGCAAACACGACTGTCTTGTAACTGCTGCATCTGCTCTCAGTCAGACTTCCTGGATCTCCTGGCAGCATAAAGCCAAAGCCTCCGGTCTTCCTCCCTTTCTCCAGGAGCAAAAGATTCGCAGAAAAGCCATGATGCAGAAGGGCCATGGAGCAATAGTTCCAGATTTAAACTTTAAACTAAAGCCTCTGTCAGACATACATGCTCTCCATTCTCGGTAAACGGAAAGCACGTATGCAGAACTTTTCTCATTTTTTTGACTCTTGTGCAAGTTGGAGTACAATAACATTTATACAGCACTTGTTGGATACCATTTCTTTCTCTTGTCCATGCTTTGTTTCTATGATACACACACTCAGATACAGATGAGAGCATCTGGAGCAATGTGGGGTTCAGTTTCTTGCCCAAAGACAATTTAATCCTTTAGTTTAATGAACACATTGATTAAATCAGTAGATACATAAATACAAGTACTAAGCTTTCTTCCTCTGTGGTTTTACCTCATTCATTGGCTCTGGCATGTAATTGTTTTTTTTTTCACAGCATATGAAACAAATGAACAAGATAAAACTGCTTGATAATAACTACACTATTACTATAAAGTAATTAAATCCCTAACAGTAAGACGCCACCCTCAGTTCTTTTTTAAGTCACACACTTAATAAACTTAAACAAGCTGCAAGATGTTGGTATTTTCAGCTGCTTACATGCATTTTCCCTATGTCTGCACAACCAGCGTGTACTCGTCCTGTTAATAGAAACTGATGTGATTTAACATGATCTTGTGAGAAAATTGTAGCAGTATAGTTTCATCCAGACCCACAACTTCTGCCTGGTGCAAAAGTAATAATCAGAAATCAATCCAAGAAAACATTCCTGCATTCTTAAATAAGAATCTATTGTACATTAGTTACTGAGATAAATATGTCACTGCACTTCTACTTTGGAAATTTAAAATACACAACACCATAATTTATCAGTAAAATGCAGTTTCTTTCACTTGAGAGGAAAGCCTCACGTCATATCATGTTTAATTTCTTCTGTCCTTCCCGAGGTTGGGTGGGATCACGACTGGATCACGTTCTCTCCCCAGATGAAGGTCTGGAGTCGGCTTGGACGCGCAGCGGAAGTCGCCCTTTTCAACAATGTCTTGGATTGATTACTGTGTCATACGGCCAGCTGAGGCCAACTGAAAGGAAAAACCTCTCTAGAAAGAAACAACCGCTCTATTCCAACATGAGTGTTTTTCACAGCTGGATCATTGTAGTTGGGTTTGAAACCAATGTCTTTTTTGTTTTGCATCATCCTCAAGTTTCTGTATGTGTTCTGTTGTAAATATTTTTACTGTAGTCTATAGCTTTTTATATTTTGGTTTACTTTAGACTATAGCTTTTATATTTTGGCGCATAAGACAGGTATACTCCTGCTTCACTAACGCAGACATTAATGTTGTTTAGAATAGTCTGTTAGACAAACGCTCATTCATACCAGAATCAGGATGTGTGATTAGAAGCAGGTGCACTGGCCTAGGACAAAGGGAGGATAACTGAGACATCCTAAGGAGTCAGGCACAGATCAACACTAAGGGCTCAGAGATGGGTCAGTAAAACATATTGGAGCTAAATGGATGTGTATGTGATCAAACTGAGGAAGGTAACTAGACGATGAGAGTAGGGAGGGTTGTTTTGCAGGACTCAGCGGACGGACCGTTATCAAGAAGGAAGTAGAGCAACTCCTGGGAAAGAGGACTACGCACCTTGCAAAAATACACACTTACATGAGTCTGCACAAACATGCACGCACATAGACACACGCTTTGTAACAAGTATAAAAGAGGAGGTTTTTTCAGAATAGACAGGTCTTTCTTGGCTGAACCTCGAAGACTCTGTACTTGATGTATTAGAGACAGCGAGCTAAAGCTAGAATGACCTCCTCTTAAGAGTATCTGTAACCTTTTGCTTTTTCCTTAACAAAGAATTGTCAATTGAAACAGAATTTTCTCTGGTTTGTGTCTTTTCTTATAATACTGGATTAACTTACACTACTCTTTCTGATAAGATTTGGCAACAGTTCTCTAATTTTGATCCATTAGAGCATCAATCTGAGTTTCTATTTCAATGTTTCCAGAGCTTTCCTTTTACATTTCAAAGAGAGCTTTGTGCAAACCTCTTGTTGAGGAGTCCTGTAGCTTTTCATTCATGCAGAAGATACCACCACAGATTGGGGCTCTGAATCCTTGTCAAAGCTTTCATTTCACCCATTTTGAATCACGTCTTGGCCCTGTTCTCAAGACCAAATGACACAGGAAATCAGCACATCTGGGTCCCTGGCTCAGTTCACTCACCCATCAGTGATGTAAGCGCACCACCCTCTCAGAGGCTTTGACACAAGACAGAGAGCTGCTCATTATAACCTCATCCGTGACGCCGTGCCATGCGAAGTTGGGCACTGGTTTGTTTAAACTTTGGGCACGCAGACGAAGAGCAGAAATGGGTCAAGTTGGTGTAAAAATAACCTGATTACAGCCCACACGTAGCCATCACTGAAAACGAATGGATATTTACATAATAAGCTTAGTCATGGAGTCAGCTTCACACCAGCCAGAAACAACAGTCCTCCTGTAATGTGTTTCCAGAAAAAATATGCATGTGGCAAACTATGCTTTGAAAAATACAACTTTGACAACCTTTGCTTGTAACTGAGAACACAAGTGGATGTGTGAATAATAGGACGCTGTTTAGTTTGGTCATCTTGTTTTGCAAGTCAGTTAGCTGATGACACGTGAGAATGAAGTAGATTTGTTGACTTTGTGATCTTGGCATTCTTCTCTCTGATAAAAGCACAAACCCCAACAAATCAATGAGGTGTGAAAAAGAAAATGCAAAGCTTCACATATAGGACATTAGAAAAGAAATCATCAGGTCCTCCCCGGGCTTGGCACAGCTTCAGATGGACAACGACTCATGACATATCACATTGTACTAAGCTATGTGTGAAAAATTAAATAAAGTCTCTCTACTTTCACTGGAATTAAGAGGGCAACTATCAGCCACAGTAATTGTTGAAATCATGTGGTCACTGTAATTAACTCTATAAAAGCAGAAATACTGGCAAATTTCTTGTGTGGAGTATTAAAGTGAGTTAACACAATACCAAGGGAGAACGACATAAGCAACTATTTTAGAGAATCGGTTTTTGTTGCCCATTGGTCCAAAATAGGTGGAAAAGGTCATATACAAAAAAAAAAAAAAAAAAGGAACTGGAGTCCATCATTTGACTGTGAAGATGATCATCTCCAAGCGGTAAACAATCAAGAGAAATGCAAGTTTTACCAGGAGTGGACGTCCTACCAAGTTTGCCCTATGATTAGGCTGATTAAGGCTCAGAAAAACTGTATAAAAAAAGAGAGAGAGAGAGAAAGAGAGAGAGAGAGAACTGCATCTCAGATTCTGCAAGTTTCAGTTAGCATGTTAAATGTTAAAGTTCATCACATGAAAACAACTGTACGTGTATCATTTGTTTGGAAGAGTTGTCAGTGGTGAGCCCCTTTACTCTTTGCAAAAATATTTACATATAAATATCAACACTACTTTAGTTGCATAAGTAAGAGAGTTTAGGGCCAAAGTTATTTCGTTAGAGATTGATCACATCTTGCTGAAAAAAGGAAAAAAATAAAGACATTGCTGCTAAAGTTGTTTCTAGAAGTTACTAAAACACATGGAAAGCTGAGACAGCTATCTGCATACTGTTTAGCTTGATTTGGTGACATACTAAATAGTGACCTGGTCTAATATGTCATCTGTTCAGATTCATCCGAGATAGCACTTACCCAGTTTTATGACCTATTAAGGTCCAGATTTTTTTATTATGTTATCATATGTGAAACCTTAAAAAAGAAAGAGAATGCGTTTTCTTTTTGACCATTTTACTGTAGTTTCAGATGATACTGCAATGTCAAAAATAGTTTTTGCAGTAGCTCCTACAGATCTAAATAAGACTATAAACTCTAAGCTTCAAAGATGGAGCATTAGAGAGTAATTCACCACACACACACACACAAACACAACACACACCTACACACATACATAAATGGCCTCGGGGAGATTTTCCCTTGTGATTGGTTGTGCTTACATCAGCTCTGAAAGCCAGAGGTTGTGCTCTTCACCCAAAATATTTCCACCCTTTCTGTGCAGGGTAAACACTTGTGCACTGTACAGTGCAGACACCCACTGGCCTAAAACCTGTAATCGATCTTCGCCGCAAAATCTGAAGTAGGTCAGTTGGTGCTTCTGGCAAACTCCCTCTCTTTGGCTCAGAGTGGCCATCAGTTTCGTTTTTAGCCTTGTGCTTGTGGGAATAAAGCAGACTTGGTAGAAGCTGGAGTGGGTAAGACTTGGAGAGGAAGTACAATGCTACAGCACAATGTTCACTTCCTGTCTCCTGGAGTCAACTCTGACACAGTACTTGTTGTTTGAGTCTATAAGGAGAATCGATCAATGAGGTCCTGGACATACAAGAAACGGTCTGACATAAACCTGTAACACAAGGGATGTTTTCAGTCTTTCAGAGAGAGATCATCCATTTCCTTGGCATAAAGTGAAAGATGTGTTGTTTTTTTTCAAATGGTTTCACACTTCTGTTGATGTTGAAGTTCTACCATTCGGGACGGACTCAAAGTAGAGGTCCTCCTCCTCCTCATCAAGAGGGGTCAGTTGAACTAGTTTGAGCAATGCTCCCTGGGAAAGTATTTTGGGCATGTCCAACTGCTTGAAAGGCCCGGGACAAACCCAGGACACACTTTTGTATACAGCTGGTTTTGGAACAACATCTCTTAGAAGAAGGTGGCCGGAGAAAAGGAGGGCTTTGGCTCACCATATTTAATAGGCAAGTAGTTTTTAAATGTTATAGGACTGTTGCGTTTCAATTACTAGAAGATGACATCAACACAATACACAATCCAGCAACATCACATACACCTGATGAATGAATCAAACATATATCCTCCATATGAGTGAGGTTTAGAGATTCGGACAGAAAGTTTATGTCTGAAGGCTTTTCTTTTCTTTGAATTGTGAGTTTTTATGGTCTAAGTCTCATGAAAAAGATCCAAGTGCTGCTAAGTAACATCATTTAAAGACTACAACCTACTGCACATGTTTCAACATAGCTGGTATAAGGTAGAGCATATTGCAGAATTAAAGCTGAATAGATCAAATTCTGCAGTGCGGGGATTGCCACAGCAGCAAGGTGAGCAATGCTCTCGCCACTCTTCTTTGAGCAATTTTGATTGATTGTGGTTTCCCGAGGCAGTTCTCAAAGAGGTCCTCTCTGAGTGCTAAATTGGTTCTTGGCTCTGGTAAAGCACCATGTCACACAGGACCACTTTAAGGCCGCCTGTACTCTGCAGAAATGGTTTATCCCAGAACAGTTGGAGCAAGCAGATGAATTAATGTGTGTTACATGAGATGAGTTTATTCTAAGTGTGACTGCAGTAACCCAGCTGTCAGCAGAGATTAGCCAGCGGTCCAGATTTGTTAAATAGTGAACACCTCGACTCTGACTGCTGACCAGGCTCAGGGCCAGTCGGGGTCCTGTATGATTTTTGAAATGTGCTGGAATTGTAGCTTAGACTGGCCAAGTTCATTAAGTGTGAAGCAGAACAAGACTTCATTGACAGAAAGTTTTGTCAGTTCAGCTTGGAGGTAGGAGAAGAAAATATACAGGAGCTGAAGTAATGTTTAACAGCAGCTAGGTGCCAGTTAGCATCAGCCCACACTCCATCTACTCCAGCTAAATTACATTTTTAATATCGTACTTTAACCACAACAGATTTTGATTTGTGAGGTCCTCCCATGCAGCACTTTTTTATCTGTATTTGTTCCTTTGAAGGCCAAGGACTAAATTCAGAGGGTAGCTGAAAACTGGGGACTCAGACCGACACCTTTTTTTTGTTGTTTTTCTCTGGAAAAGGGGAGGAGGTTACTAAATGAATGCTTGCATTTGGTTAGTGCAGGCTTCTACAGTGCTTTGCAAAGTAAGAAGTTTTGTTTTGTCTTCTTTGCAATCCTAACAGCATTTCCATCAGAAAGTTTGGTTTTCCAATTAACTGTTTTTAAATGTTAAAGTCACATCCCAAACTGAGGAAGCTATTTCCTCTAAACATGCAGCAGTCACCTTAGATGCTCTATTTTTCTTCTTTTTTTTAAAGAAATAAATACATTTTCAGAGTTTCAGACAGCTTGCTGGAGAAAAAACTTTAAGGAATTTTAAAAATCTTAGAAATTTGCATCAGTTGGCATTTCCAAAAAACTATGAACAAGCGAATGGCCTAACAACCTGAGAGCTAAGACATTGCTTAAAAAAAAAAATCTAAAAGAATATATTTACCTTGTCATGTTTTGGATATTGGTTGCAAACTCGTGTTTAAGGAATTGTAAAAGTGAAATAGCAACACTTATATCAAGAATTAATCAGGATTAACTTTTAATGCTGAATGTATTGAATATGATACACTGTTTTATGACACCTCTGCATCTGCCCTCCTAATCAAAAATATTAAAAAAATAAAAAGTTTGATACTGAAATTAAAAATAACAGCAAACAAACAAAAATTTCACAATGCATTCATAATGAAATAAATCAGTATATTATTCCATATGTCATTAGAGCATTAAATCATAACACTAGAAATAAATACATTGTATGTTTTTATTTTTTATAACTCTTGTAGTTTCGATATGAATGCATGCCCCAATGGTACAGCAATTTTAGCTGTGCATCTTAAATCTTAATAATGTATGGACTAAATTAGCCCTTGGCCAAGAATAAGCTTGAGCTGAAACATGCCATGAGAAAGCCATTATCCTGCAGATGCTTCTCAGTTGAACGATCATATTAAAACAAAGGTGTTATGACATTAGAGGCCTTTTTAAAATGCTAATTGTACGCAAAAGGCCTCGAGCCGTTAATGGTAAATTTGCTTCATTAGTTGACAGAAACTCAACTGAGAAGCCTATGCTGCTGATGTTACAGTAAGTGAATATAAATAGAAGCTAGTTAAGGGAAATGCACTTTTGTACTAAACTGGGTGAGAGGACAGAGGCATTTCTGTTATGAGTCTCTGTGGTGGAGAGACACGACAGTTTTTAAATGCTACACGAAGTGATAATAGAGGAGTCATTCTGAGGCGAGGAGGAGGGCTTACTGTGCTTGTTAGCGTTAAAAGTATGACCTAATTAATCATATTTCTTTGACTGTGTGCACCTGCAGCTCAAACATCCAAGTGGCATAAAATTAACAGCTAAAAAATGACTGCTGAAGAGCACACACAACATTTAAGCCTCATTATTATTAGTTAAATGCCACGAGAACTATCACAACACTTCATTCATTTTGTAATCTACTGATGTTCACATCTTTGGTGTGATTGTGTGGATGCAAATCTCAAAAATTTCCGTTTCAAAAATACTTTGTTGATAATTGGATAAAGCGTCTAGTTATCATCATCACAAGGATCATTGGACCTGGTAGAAGTTTAGAAGTTCAAGTTTAAACGGGTGGAGTCACCATCTCAGCTCCACCCACCTCTTCCACATGAAATTGGCATAACAGTTTAAATACTGCGTGATGGGACATTAGGTGGATTTAAAGACGGGGAAACTGGACAAGTTTGATGTGTGTCTTTAATGTTACAGCCCCTGTTAAACTGAATCCCTCATTGAATCTCATATTTCTGAATTAAATGCCCCCCAACAAACATTATGTTGCATAAGGTGATAAATATGCAGCTGACCACTCACTCATATGTTTTCTATCAGTGTTTCAAATTCTTACTAAGGCTGATAAATAAAATCAAATGAGGCCTGCATCCCAGATACATGCACCAATGTATATTTGTGCTTCATGTGTAGCAAACACAATCACTGGACCACAATAAATAAACAAAGCAAAACGATGAATTCAAGCTGTAATATAATCACATTTGATAGAAAACTGAGCAAAAGTGCTCAGTTGCTTCATATTAAGGAGCAATCGCTTGACAGGCAGTTGTTTTCTTTGAAATTTCTATTTGAGAACGAACGAACTGGCAGCATTTCCAATTAGGCAACATGTTATTTCCTGGCAGACAACCTCCTGACCCCCTGAACACACACAGACACACAGACACACACACAGGAAGCTTACCTGCTACTTCTGATCCTGACTCATAAACCAAGTGCCAGCTGGGGTGAGGATGATGTATAATGCGCTTGCGTATTGCATCACTTTTGGATCCCTGCAATGAGAATGTAATAGGTCACATCCTGTGATATTTACTGTATGTTGACCTCATATTTTAACCCAGTTCTTGCAAGTGTGTTCGTCTGCTGGGACATGTTTCAGAGTAATGATGTCTTTATGCAAAATCATTCCCTGGCACTTATCGTTTTCTGTAAAAATGAGTGTTGTTTGGCAGCTAGAACAACGGATGATGTAAGAGTGAACCCATGCATTTAGATGTAAGCATAAACAGTAAAGGTTTACAGGATTTCTGACTACAGGCTGGCGTTCTCATTTTTGCTCTTGAGTGCGTGATGTGAGTCTTTATTGTGTTCCCTGGTGAGCTGGCCTTGACGAGCGGGTCAAGATTCAGTGCAATGTATTAATTTCGAAAGTCAGAGTCAGAGAAGAACTCTTGGTCTCTCATGAGTCCTCTCTCTCTCTCATGTCTGTTATGATGTTGCATGATAGCAACATCAAAGTCTTCTTCCCAAAGTTCAAGAAAAGTATTTTCAGTGTTCTGTGTTCAATGAGATAGTATCCTCTTTGCTATGCTTTCTTAGTCTTTACTATACTTGAGTTTGGTCTGTGCTTTTCTTCTTCTAGGTTTTCCCTCTCGTGTCCCCACAGTCTCTGCTCTTATTGGCTGGAGCTCTTCACTCAAAAAGTCTTTCCCTGCCAACTCCTTCAAAATAGACAACATCCAAGAAATTTGGTCCTGTTCAGAACTTCCATTAAAATAGAATCCTGAGAAATCCAATAACAACCAGCACTTAGTGTGTGTTTACACCTGGCATTGAAGTGTGTATCCAAATGTATCTTGAGTGATTGGACCTGACCCTCTGGGTCTATTTGCAAATAAACATGCACATCATTTTTGCTTGGAAAACCAAATTTGCTTTTATTGGGATGCACAGAGTACAAGGAAAGGTCTGCCACAAACACAAAGAGGAAATTAAATGAGAAAGAGCTTCACTGGGGTTGCTGGAAGGCAAAATAAATGGTATTGGGTATGTGATATTTGAACCCGATACCTTTTGCCTATTAGGAGGTCCCCTCATTTGTCCCAGGACTAATTTGTGTTTAGACCACAAAGAGAAGATCGTCAAAGTCACCCTTCAAATGCTTCCTGAGTGATCAGAAATGGATCCATCCTGGCATCTGTTCAGACATTGGCCACTTGTCAGATTTCACACGGCACATTTTAATGGGAGGTCTAAACGGGGTCAGAGCCTACGACTCATCGTTCACCCTTTGTGCATGGTCACCGCCAATCAAATAACAACTTACATCGAATTCGCTGCATTTATTGGCGACCTCCAAAACCTGTGTACTACTTAAAAACCCAGCTTTTTCTAATGTGTAAAGGTAAGATTTATTTCTCCAATATGCAGATCCTTTCCAGTTCTTTGCTGGGACGGCTAAGGGTACAGCATGTTCTGTTTGGGTCTATTCTTTTCTCTGTGAATCCTTATTCAACATGAACTACTTTTACAAATGCAAACAATGCTCAATTGCTCCCATTCAGTTTCGTCTGCCGCTGGCAGCCGTACAAGCCTTCATCTTGCTATCAATCACGCAAATCGCTATCTGCATTATTATTCATTTGACCCAGTATGGGTTTGCACCACATGGGTGCTTAACGCTTTATTTGAAGCTGTGATAGGCAATCTGTGTCATCTGTAATCAACAGCTAATAATCATCCAGGCAGCTCAGCCAATTGTTGGGACAGCCGGGTGGAATTGAATTAGCTGATTTGGGTCATTTGCAATTTATCTGGGAAGCTATTGACCATCTCTGCCAGCTGCAGGTTACCTGCTCCAAAAGGAAATAATATCACAGTTTGCGGTATTTGACACTGAATGCACTCTTTGCATTGTACAAATTCCTCCTTAGGGTTTTTGACAATTAGACGCTGGTTTTATTAGCAGCAGATTATTACAACTCTTTTTTTGAAAGTGCTTTAAGTATTTTTCCACATATGAAACAAATATATGCAATGACAGGACACAAACACCTTTCTGAACAGGTGGGATAATAAAATCTGGCATGTATATGTACATTTCCCAAACGAATGACATGCAAGAAACAAATGTTTCATTCTATGGATTTGCATATCATTTTGCAAAGCTGTGAAGACTGCGTTGAATGTAAAATGAAAATGGTCAATTAAAGGTTAGGTAGGAGTTTTTTTTGTTTGTTTTTTTGTTAAATTATATGATATTTTCTTAACACACCAATAGCAAACAACTAATGAATTATTTATTATTTATTTGACTTGAAAACTAGATGTAAATGCAATGGACACAAAATAAGAGAAAAAAAACTGTTTTCAGTATAAATGATCTTTACAACAGTGTTGTGAGGAAGCAGAAGATATGTCAACAGTTGTTCTGTCTTTACTGGTCATGTCTGTCTGACAGACCTTACTGTTAAAATAAATGAATAAATAAATAACCGCAACTCAAGACCACTATATTTGCTTTATTGTATTGGAACGTATTCATTTTAAGCAAAATCTAGAAGAAAGCACTAAAGATTATTTTAACAAACATTAAGCTTAAAATGTTGCACCAATGAGAAAACTGTAAATATGCATTTTCAGCCATAGATATTGGACAAAACAACAATAAGCAGAAGAAAACAAAGAGTTCCCACACTGTGAGGCTTCAATATGCCCCTGCTGGATGGATCTATGAAGATGTTGCTCTTTATGTATTTCCACTCAAAACATGCCCTTTTACTTGATCAGAGATATTCAGATCTGTATACACAAAAATGTATAATATAGATTTAATTTCATAACCTTCTCTGGGGTCCTTCATTACTTCAGCCGCCATATTGAAGACACAGACATCAAAACTAAACAATATTTGTATTTTTTATTAAAATGCTGTTTTTTGGAAACCTTAACCAACAGAATAATGTACTAAGGTCACACATTGGTGATAATATATACTCCTCACTGCAAAAAGACCAAAATGTCTTCCCCTGGAAGGTCAGTACTTTCTGCCGCTCTGCAAAAAACTGCTGAGGAACCACTCTAGGTACTGTACTTGCAGAAAACCAGGTGCTGCTGTACTGAAAATATCCTGTTCAAAACAAGGCAGATCAGAGTTTTTTGTTGTTTTTTGTGTGACTTTAAACAAATGGCTTTAATGTTGACCCTGATAAGAGCAATTTAGCATAACTAGACATATGAGAAAGAGAGAGACATAAACACAGTATGAGCTTTCCCTCCGCTCTGCCTTCTGATCTGGATGGGAGCCTTTTGTCTTTTGGTTACATGATTATTTGCCCTGCGAAGTGAACAAACAGCAAGAAAGCATCGTGCAAGGCCACTTAAAAATAGGTTTCAGATAGCGTCGCTGCTGCTGTTGTGTTCAGTCTGAGCAGGACCATTAGGCTGAGGACAATTAAAAAAACTATACATTTGCTGAAGTCGATTTTAATTGAAGAGGGGACTAATTTTCCTCCCTGCTTTCCGTGCAGAATTGAAACAGAACAGTAATCAGTCCTAACAAATACTGAAAGTTATGACGGCACGGGAGAATTCAATTACTCATGATTGTGGTCTGATATGGTTCAGTCTGCACAACAGAACTCTATTAGAGGCCGTTTCTTTGCAGCACCCGCTCTGAAGCGTCTGTCAGCAGCTGCTTGAGGACATAGAAACAATAAGTTTTAAGGCTTGGACATGTTTCTGCAAAGATGTCTTCTTCTGGATAGAGGCAAAACACCTCCAAGTTAGTTGTATCTGTGATTTGCAGGCCGGTGTTAAGTGAATGGTGGTCCAACTTGGCCTTTCAGGTTTGTTAAAAAAAAAAAAAAAAAAAAGAGAAGAGAAGAAAAACAAACAGTTTGGTTGTGTGTGTTTGTGTGTATATGTGTGTATTCCTAACAGCCTCTTTGATTGAGATCATGCTGTCATCTGTTTTCTGTGTTACTCACACTCAGAAGTGGGACATGTCCCTCCCACTGCAATCTGTCTCTGTTACAGCGCTGACATCGGGGAGGGACTCTGGTCACTTTGAACACACACTCCGTCTTCGTCTCCCCACCCACTTATCATTTGGTGCCCAGATGGAGCCGTAGCAGCCGAAGGAAGCTAGCTGTGCATCCTAAATTTTACTTATAAGAATCTGCTTCGGGGCACGAAAAGAGCAAAGAAGACTTCAGTGAACAACTGTGGCCTATTTTGTCTCTGGCAGACGAAGCAGATAAGCGCCGGAACAACGTTTCTCTGTAAAAGGAGGCTGAGAAGATGCTTGTTCTGAGCTGGCCTTATACAAACGAACCAAACTGAATTCACGTGGTTATTTTGAAAAAGAAAAATGAAAAAGAAAAGCTGAGCCACCAGCAAAAAAAAAGTGTCTGTGGAGGACTGTCATCTTATCTTATCTAGCGTTAAGTCTTTATCAGCACAGGAACACTAAACTGTGGATTTGTTGGAGGATGTTCACGGAGAGGAATGTTGTCCCACTGTCTAATATAGGATTTGAGCTGCTCAGCAGTCCTGAATAACACTTGACATGTTTTCTTATTTCATGATGCACCAAGTGTCTTCGATTGGTGAAACTGTAGCCAGACCTCTTCATCATCACACTCATTCTTTTGTGATGGATGCAATATTGCTGAAAAATACTTGGCCTTCCCTAAAGAGTCCATCAAAATGTGAGCATATGCTGCTCTGAAGCTTATATATAGCATTCAGCATTGATGCTTCCTTCTTCCAGATGTGCAAGCTGCCCGTTCCATACGTACTAATGCAGCCCCATACCATCAGAGATGCAGACTTTTGAGCTCCTCCTGTCATTGGTCTGGAGGATGCCGTGCTGTCGCTTTCCAAAAATGATTTCAAATGTTGATTTGTTCTTCTGCAGGACAGTTTTCCACTTTTCTGTCGATCCATTTTAAATGGCTTTTGCCTCAAAGAGGACAGCAGTGCTCCTGGAACGTGATCATATAAGCTTAAACTTCATTTGTGGTTCGCACAAAGATGTTTTTAGCGATTTCCACTGAAAAAATCATGCCGGTTAATAATCTGGTTCTGGCATCGTGACCATCCAATATTGATTTTCATCCTTGTCCTCTGTCCGCAGAGATTTCTGCTAATAATTGGAATTGTTTAATGATGTAATTTAACCTCAAAGTCATTGGAGTTTTAAGCTTGAGGAACATTATTCTGAAATAGACTGGGTTTTTTTTTCAAACTGTGAACATCTTTATTTCTGAGACTTCCTCGTTTAAATGTTTTTTTTACCCACTCATGTCACTGACTTGTCACCAATTAACTGAATTAAGTGCAATATGCTCTTCAGTGAGTTTCTTTTAAATAACAATGACAGTTCAAGCCTTTTGTTGCCAATATTTAACTATTTGTGAGATGTGTTGTCTTCAAATTTAAAATGAGCTAATACTTTTCAGAAAATGGTAAAATGTCTCACTTTCAACATTTGATTTAGTTTATATAATATATATTACACTGAAAGATTTGTAAATCATTGCATCAAGTTTTCTAATAACATTTTACAGTTTTTGGAATTGTGATTGTACTTGCTATGATATAAAACTATACCATTTTTTTCTCATTCTTGATTAAATATCATTGTGATCTGCAAGTACCAGAGTACCCAGCTACAAACTTTCTGTGCAGCCAGTAAACCTGTGATTGTAAAAGTTTTGTTTACCACATCTGCACAGAAGATGAATTCCCTCCTTTGAATGAGGACTCTATAACACAGCATCCCTGCAGCATGTACTACATGAACCTGGAGACGAGGTCAGTCTCTCCAGAGATGAAATGCACTTCAGCATGTTGTCAAAAATGAGAACAACAAGAAACCTGGTGCAGGAACTCCATCAGTGAGGAACCAGGGAGCTCGGATCGAATTACAGGTCATTCTGAAAAGGTATCCCACCTCACACTCTGTACAGGCAACAGCTGCACTTCCCCACTTCTCTGGGAAAACCAGCGCTGCGCAGCTATTTCCTCTCAGTCAACAAAATGCGAGTTAAAGCCGAGGCCAAACATCTGGCCTCAGAGGAATAGTGCTTTGACAACTCTGAGATGAATGAAAAAGCTGCCTCAGGACTTCCTGAATACTTCTCCAGCAATATGTTGCCATCCAAGAAAAGGAACTGCATTTTCACGAATAAAAGGAATCTTCCACCTTCCATTAAAATAACTACAACTTTTATCACACTCATGGAAAACATGTTACCATAATTTCAATTGGATGCATCTCTTTACACCTAAAAAAAAAAAAAAAAAAAGAAAAAATGCAAACTTTCAGTAAGCATTGTGTTTTATGCAAAATTAGCCTCTTGTATTTTACATACTGATTTAAAAACTGGTAGTATGCTCTACTGGTAATCTTATTCACGCAGGTTAATTATTGCCATAAATTTATAGCTTTCTATATCACATCACAGTTAGGTTAAAGGGTGATTACACAGAGTTACAACTTAAAATATGTTTCTGTAAATGTGTATTTTTAGAGTATAGTATATAGTATAATATATAGTACTATACTCTACTATACGATAGTAGAGTATAGTATATGTATATCCACCACATACCTGTCAGTATGTGTCGTTGTAGTGATAGCAGAGAGACTTATATTTGTGAGATCATATTAAATTGGGAGATTTATTTGAGACATGATGAAAACATGTCACAAGAGAGAGAATTACAACTATGTTACCTGACAATTATCTTCAAAGGAAGGCAAAACCCAGCTGCACATGAAACGATGAAAAGACTACCATTGCCACTGGTGTTAAGTGATTTTTGTTGCACTGCTGGGACAGGTTGATGAGGACAATGGTCAGAGTATGTGTTTAGTTAAAAAGGGGATATAAATTCAAATATGTGGACTCATGTCTCATGGTCATATTGGATGTTTACTGAACAACAACAACATTATTGAGGCGGTTCCCTCTCAGGACGATAAATCTGCTGTATTGCATCTCAACATATTTGCTTTGCCAGGGTTTTAGAATGAATAATAATTTCACGTGTTTCTTCTTTAGTTGTTCCACCTCGATGGCCTGTGTGTGCTGAACAAAAGCAAACATCACCCAATCAAAATGTCCTGCTGTGGCACACAGCTTTACAGCAAGATGCAGTCTAATTTGCATTCATGCAACCGACTGCTGTATTGTTATTTTTCCTGCAGCGCTCAGTGCACTGACTTGTTATTTTTTATTATTTCCTAACAGACACTCAACCAGTTGAGGAGAATGGATTCAGATGTCAGGACCAGGCAAGCCCAAATGCTCCTGAAATCTGAAAACCACTCTAACAATGTAACAAAGTAAAAGTGGTTTACCGGCCGTGAAAGTGCTGTCAGATGTGAGGAAACATCTCTGGAGATGAGTTACCATGGCTTCTTGTTCATCACACTGAGTGAAATAACTTCAGCACCATCATATTATGTGTTTAAAACTTAATCCTGTTGGTAGGCTAGAAATTTATGTTTACAAGCAATTGAAAACAAATGAATTGCAAGCCTAGACACCTAACAGCCAAACGCAGAATAATTTACAGGCACCTTTTACAAAATCACACCTCCACTTACAACAAAGAAGTTTGAATTTGTTTTTGTGGCTTTGTTTTAAAATCTAAACACAGCCATTTTAATTCAAGTTAAATTGATGAGCTTTGATGGTTGTTAGTGTTTAATATTTCCATGAGGTTTACACTTTCTGTTTTAATTGTATCTTTTAAAGTCTTTTTTTGCATTTGTTATTTTTCTCTTGACATTTAGTTTGAAAGTGATACCAAGTGCTAAAATTAATTTATTCTCTCAACTAGTTATAATAATTACAAAGCTGAGCCACTGTTTCTGGGTTACAGGGGGAAATGTAAAACATCATCAAAAGATAAAGATCATTAACCTGAAATTATGTTTTAAAACTAAACCTCCTCTTTCACTATTGGCTCATAAAATTTGAATTCCTCATTACTCAAAAACTAAGACATGATATGTTATCAGCAACAAAATGGGCTCTAAACAGTCCAAAGTGCTCAGTTTACAGTGTATTTAATTTGTTTTCTAAAGATCTGAAATTAGATTATGACAACACTGGAGGAGTAAAGTGCTGCCGCCGACAACCATTTTCATCAACGCATCTATGAGGTCTTCACAAGTAAAAATAATTTTAAAAGCATATTTATTCCTTACAGGTAAAGTTAGATCATTTACACGACCTGTTACCGGTAAGCAATCGCAAAAAGAGAAAAAGAAAAAGGATTAGAAAATTTTTTTTTAAAAACAGCCTATTTATGTAAGAAACTCATACCAGTAGAGAGGCAATCAATTTTCTCTCTTCCTAATAACTGCATTCAGAATCCTGGACAAGATGTCCACTTGTAATCATTTCATAATTATTTTTGGAAACATTATTTGTATAAACGTATTAGTCAGTGAGGTCATCCCATGGTCAGACTGTGAGCTAATTCTAACCTTATTTAGCTGTTCAGCTGACACACCTGTTCAAGATTTATATGTTAGTGTGAGCATTTTTGTATAGTGGTTTTACTCTCAGAATTTTTTTAAGAAAAAGAATGAACCCAAATGTGTTGTAAAAGAAATGTCATCTCTGATCACTTTGGCCTTGGTTGCTAGTGTAAAAAACATGTAAAACCAACATAGGCTTGCACTCTGGATGGTGCTCATATATGTATTCATGTATTTATTTATGCATCTCTAAGGTTTATAGAAAATGTCATGAAATAAAAAAAATAGAAGAAAATATATCCCCCAAGTGTCCTCAAAGGTTTGAACTTAAAGCAACTAAACTACTTTTTCTTGGTTCTTGAGGTGATTTCATCTTCCATCTAGAAAGCTTCAGTTTAGACCAAGCGTCAACCATCTGACTTCCACATGGAGGCTGATGAGGAACTAAGATTTGTTGCAGTTCCTCTCCTCACCACTAGAGGCTGGCTGCAAAAGGGAGTCAACCCCCATTAACTTTCATATTAAAATGTCCAACTTTAGAGGAGAAATAAACATATTTACAGCCTGGTTCAGAAAACCGTTTGGGCCTCAGTCGTTTGATTTAACACCAAGACAACTCTGAGGTGGGTGAATTTTTTTTTGTGCCACTCCAGGAGAGTTTATATGAAGCATTACATTTATTTCTAATATGATTGATTGACAGTTGGCTTAGACAATGGCTAGCCTTTATCACTTCTCCATCTGTAATTGTGACGCGATGGTCATATATGGTTTTGCTACCAAGTCAACATGTTAAACAGTAAATCCTGCTGTAAATAGCGGATGGCAGCTCTGCAGATACTCCAGTGGGTTTGGGCCTTTGATTGACTTGTAATGTGGCTACACTCAGAAAGAAAAATGAACTTCAAAACTGGTCTTCAGAAAACATTGGATCACGTGCCTGATGCTTTGTCCATTGTTTTATACTATATTTTCATACTTTTTATTTGCAGAAGGATAGACTGGCTTTAAGGAGACATTTTAAAAGGACAGTGAAACATCTTCAAAAACTAAGAAAAAAAAGCCCAATTTTCTTTAGTTTAAGCTTTTGAGGATTATATGACAAAAGCCAGATGAAATGTCCATATTGTTCCTTTGAAATTTTTTCCCCAAAACCTCTCTGAGTTTTTAAAGTGGTGGTTGACAATTAGCTTACTATCTTCAAGCTCTTCCAATACAGTCGTGAGCTACACATGAAATCAATGTAGCTGGTAGCAGTCGCAGCATTCACTGCAAAATATTGTGGGCCTGAGCTGAAAGCCTTCCAGATTTTCTCTTCTGAAAAATATGAAAAGGAACATAAAACAACAGGTTGCTATTCAATTATTTTTATTTCCCCTTCAGGCAAACTGTCTGAGGAGCGGTTTTCAGAACTTTCAGAACAATTCTCGCAGCCATCGCTGCTGCTTGTGCATCATTATTTGAGAAACTTTTACGATGACAGTGCACCTATGGCAGCAATAATAATAAAAAAAGCTGATGTTAATATGCGGAAAGAAGTCGTAAGAAGTTGTTAGTTTCTTATTGTTTGTGTCACCTGCTGCAGGCAGAAACCGTGAAAGTGGCTGGTGGAGAAGAAAAACACCTAATCATCACCAATAAAAACCTAATACACTTTTGCTTGGGTGGCAATGTCAATTATGAGAGGACATGAAGATTTTATGGAGTCAGAGAACACAGTAGCATAAAAATCACGCTGATATGATTGCTCTTGGGGAGTGATTTTATGTCCTGAACCCTATGAAACCTTGAAAAATTGGACACGGTGGGGGGTGATGGGTGTTATCAACCCAAGTCATGCTGCTGAAGATTGTCAGAATGAGTCCCATCTTCCTCCTCTCATGCGAGCCTAGGTGTACCATATACTTTCATTGGGGTCGTGGTGCACTTATAGAAGATGTGATGGGGTGAAATTCGATCCAACAGGCATGGCAGTCACTGGCTAGGAAACGGTACTGTGTCTCAGAGGGAGGGCAGCTGAGACAGTTTATAATTTAGCCCCACATGTGCAGTGAAGTGTACCTCAGCCAAAAGTACAAGTTTCAGAATGTCTTTCATTGTGAGGTCTTGTTCGGTCTGGCTGCATTGATGTTGCTCAGCAAATTCAAACTTAGCTCTTGACAATCTTTCGTGTGCCTCAAGGCCAGTCTTCCAAGAGCACATAAGCTGTAAATCTTAGTGGGAGAGCTGAATAGCAGAGTGCGCTACTCATTCCTGTCAACAGCTGCGCCCTGCCATTGACTTACATCCAACATATTTCTGATGAAGGGGTACGACCTACTGTCACCACCTCATCTGACTCTCCTTTCTCTTCTTCCGCTTGCCTTTGTTAAATTAACTTGGCTAAAGGAAACATTTCATATAGCCGTACAGTCGCTGCATCAGATATAATTCAAGCCTTTGATTTGTTGAGTTATGATAATTGGCTCACCTTGGCTGAGAATCAGGAATGAAATGCCAGGTTCCCGAGACTAACCAAAATACTACTGCTTCCATATACTTTCTTGTGCCCTTATTTGTAACAGCAGACTCACCAGGTTAAGTTTTCCTTTCAAGGGTAACACAGCATATTCTTCGTGTGAGTGACAGTCTTAATGAGAGAGAGAGAGAAACAGCCTTCTATTCAGAGGCCTCCTGGGGTGAACAGGAGGACACGCTGAGGATGTCAGACTATAGATCTATTCCAGAGAGCAGTGACTGCAGTCACATTGCATTAAAGCTGCAGCTGGGAACTTCCCAAAAATCCAGTAGCTGGCTAGATTTTTTTTAAACAATGTTTATGGGTCTCCCAGCCTCTGCAGAACTCCAGATATGTCTCTCTCCCCAGTTCCCCTCCTGTCTAGGAGTTCACCGTGGTCACCAGAGTGCTTCAATCTGAGCACAAGTAAGTCAGGTTAGTACGGAAGCCCGAGATATCAGAAAAAAATAGATACCTGAGAATGAAACAGTAATGTAACAAATGGAGATAAATACATTTTATAAATAATAAACCTTGTACAACTGTTTCATATCTATTCTTCCTCAGGTGGTGTTTACCTGAAGTGTGGGACTGGAGGGGGGGTGCCGGGGGCAGCGGAGTCTGGAGCATGTGTGGAAGTGTGACTGGCATTAGTCAAACACGCCCATTGACATTTGGTATCGTTTCTCCAGTCAAAAATATGAATCATAATTAAATTTCACCATTGGTGTAGTAGTTTATGCTGTTTAATGTTTATATTTATAATCATAAGGACATAAACTGGAGGATAAAGGCTTGGGATGTGATCAAAGCTGGCTGTTAATTGTTCTAAAAGAAGTTAGCATTATGTTGTTTGTGATTGAAAACATGCTTTCTGTTGTTAAGGCATGGATTAATCACTACGTTGTTCCCACGCTTCTGCAAATCCAGACAGCATGTCCTTGTTTTGTAGAGGAGGGAGGGCGGAGGACATGAATAGAGTCACAAGTCTTCACATTTCCTTTGTTTTGACTTTCCCATCCATCCATCCATCCATCCATCCATCCACCCATCCATGCAGAAGATCCCATAAATGTGTGAACTTTTAGGTTGCTTTTCTTTCACTCTTCTATCCAGTTCATCCCTAACCAGCTCAATGAGGTTTAAGTCAGGAGACTGAACTGGCCACTTTCAGCTTTACTATCTTGCTTTTTTTTGTTTGTTTTTTTTTTCCCTCAGGTAGATTTGGCATAGCTTGGACTTTTGTTTTGGGTCATTATCTTGCTCTAGGATGAACCCCTGGCCTACTAGACTCATACCAGAGCGTACTACGTGGTGCTGCAGGATGTCCTGGTAGCCGTTTTGGTTGAAGATGACTGTACAAGTCACCAATCCTGGATCCAGCAAAATAGTCCACACTTCCTCCTCCATGATTTACAGCTGATGATAATTAAATTTCATTCTGAAATGCACATTATTTTTCAATTATGGGTGACTTTTTCTTTTCTTTTTTTTTTTTTAAATTTCTGACAGTTAGGACTTAACTTTGTACCATTTGAAGCTATTCATTGGACTTGACCAGCTTTTCAATTTTCAAAAACTGTAGTAACTGAGGTGTTGTCAAACCTTTGACTTATATCCTAAGAGTAAGGACTGAAACAGCGATGTACCAGGTTGGATGTATCAGAGCTTTAGTCAAGCACTGAACACCTGAAAGAACTACACTGGACATCCTGGACTACTATAAATTGTGAATAGCTTTGAAATATTTATGAAATTTTAAATAATTTTAATAATATCAGGACTTTCTTTTTCTTTAGCCACTGACATGTTTTGTATGGGTGTATTAACGGCAGGCAAATGATTTGCTCATAACAAAATCATACTGAAACATGAGAATGTGACACTTTATCAAATATTTAGAAACAAATACCATGATATTTCCATTACCACAGCATTATTGCTAGCATAGCATTTCTGCAGAGGAAAAGTACATGTTTTCTTATCACTGGGACTGGTTACACTGCGGCCAATTTGGTAACAAGATTTGACCGTCTCACGAGCAAGGAACAGTCTGAAAGGTTTTGTTTTATCCATCTGGTGCTGCTTTTTATCCATCTGGTCTCAGATGGCCGATGACGGGATGCTTCATGGACACTTCATGAGGAGAAAATGAAGATCTGAAGAAGCATACATAAGATGAAGTGGGTGGATGAACTGTGGCACCAACTGGGTGATTGCCACGGCTTGTCGTGATGACTTAAGACAGCCCAGAATATTTCATCTCGGTTTGATAAATTTATAGCTGTACTTGGCATGTGGCATGGTACAGTATACACAACATTTGTGCTTGATTATATCCGCATCAAATCTCTTCTCAGAAAATATCACAGAACTCTTTTCTTCATGGAGTTTTAAGGGTGATTTCATGGGATCTGACTTTCAGCTGCTTTCTATATTCTTACCACAAAAAATGCATTTGTACTGTGGGTCAGCCGTCTTATTCTGAACATTAAACCTTTATTGGACCTGTTCAATCAGTGTCTCTTTCAGTAAAATCCCATCATGTGTTCGAGATTGTTTAATGTTATGCTTGCAGAGCTTTGTTCCCATTTTTAAAATAGACGTGTTCAAGCTTGCTGTTTATGCAAGTTTCATGGACTTGGAGGATTTATTTTTTACTTCTTTCTTATGAATTATACATACATACATACATATATATGTACATACATACGTTCTGTGTGTGTGTGTATTTAAAGCACTACAGTCCTACCTGGACAGGTTTTTCAGAGATGAATTCCTGCTAGATTTTTTTTTCTTTGGCTCATACTGATAATCCAGTGTCTTTATAGGACAGTGTTTACAGCTGTGGAGTTTGGAGACAGCTGCTAATGATTCGGCATGTGCTTAAATCATAAAACGACTGTCACAGCCAAGCCCGTCGACAGGGGGGGGCAACCGGTTTTGTTGTCCCGGGCCTCGAGACTGGGAGGGCCCATCAACGTCTCC
>JAOWBL010052952.1:0-23757 GCA_028564865.1 Zenarchopterus dispar | reverse complement strand
GGCTGGGATAGGCTCCAGCAGACCCCCGTGACCCAGAAATGGAACAACGGGTTTAGAAAATGGATGGATGGATAGTTGCACCTCATTTTTTTTGTTTGGAGTTAAAAATCCAATGTTGGTGTGTTTGTAAGAACATAAAGAAATTAGAATAGCTCCCCGAATTTAGAAAGAGAAATTAGACAAAAAAGAATGAAAACGTAAAAAGATCCAAACAAATTCATAATTCTAACTCTGAAGCATAAATCTGACCTCATTTTTATGCTGCTGACAAGAAACGAGTTCCCATTAACTGAATCAGGATCAATTGCAACTACCTTCATCTTCTAAGTTACCTGCAGATGGGCCCACACATTCAGAACCCATGTTTCTATAACACCCTTGTATTTATGAGTCAGCTTTGAAAGTAGTGTGTTTTGCACTCCATGTCACTCCACGTAAACACTGGGTTACTGGCTGCAGGGAGAGGACACTCCCTCATGCAGACTTGAAGCTACTGGATGCCAGCATTCCTGCCCTTTGACAAAGTCATTTAATATGTCTCTGTCACACTCAGGGCCTCCATATTCTCTTCCACTTCTGTAAAGGCATCATTTGTACCAGCATCCCTCATCTCCTGAGAAGAACTATAAGTGAAAAGATTTTTCTGTTACGATGACAGATATTCCAGTTTCTGTCTCACAGCTGGAGATCTGATGAGTGATGGTGATACCTAATCAACCAGACACTGTGCTAGTCACCAAACTTCAGAAGCAAGCAGTAGTGACAGATGTAACAATCCCATGTGAAAACAATATCAAGGAGAAGAAATGCAAGAAGCTGGAAAATACCAAGGACTGAAAGAAGATGAAGGCAACAATATGTGAGTGGTAGACTTTTAGCAGGAGCTGGCTGGCTGGTTGGGTATCTCTCTGTCATCCCTGAGCTGCCCCATAGGGAGAATAGAAAAGGAGATCTCATGTATGGTCATGAACTGTGGGTAGTGACAGAAAGAATGAGTTTGTTGATACAAGTGGCTGATACAAGCATTGGGTGGCTGGACTCTCCTTTAACGATAGGGTAAGAAGGTTTGTGATCTGGGAGGGAATCCCACTGGAGTTGTTGCTCCTCCACATTGAGAGGACCCAGTTGAGGTGGTCTGGGTATCTGCTGAGAATATCCCATGGATGCCTCCATAGGTGTATTGGGCATATCTAACTGGAAGCCGGCCCCAGGGTAGACCCAGGACACTTGAGAGGGATTATATCTCTTAGCTGGCCAAGGAGCACTTTGATATGGAGATGGGAGAAAAAGGTCTGAAACCTCTCTGCTTAGGCTACTGACCTTGTGAGCCCATCTCGAATAAGCTGAAGTCGATGGATGGATGGATGTCCAAATTATGTTAATTCTTTATAGGACAGTCAATAAAATACTTGAAATTTCAAAATTTCAACTCCAGAGGATTATTGGAGAATATTAAAGGACATCTGTTAAATCTGTAACTTTTTTTGTAATAACCAAAGAATGTAGTTCTACGGAAGTCACCAAATATGGTCACTTGCCCTGTAAAGTGTTAAGTCACCAAATGATTTCTGTTTGCACTGAAAACTTTCACTTAACAATGTGGCTGTGCTCATATAAGTTTAGATTGGCAGAGCACATGCATTTGTCATGGCACCGCTTGTCTGCTCAAGCATGTGACTGTTCAAAGTAAAAGAGTTGTGTGCTGATATAATCATTGATTAAAACTGATTTGTTCAAGAGAAGTCTAATGTTCAGACGAACTATTTTCACAGTAAGTCTTTGAATTGTAGCAGTTTGTAGCTGATAAGTAACATATGACAGATAAGAGTTTCACCAAGTGTATTTCACTCCTTCTGTTCACAATCACCACAAGGATTGAAAACATGAAACAGATTAAGTTTTAACGGAAAAATACTCAGAGTGCACGCCATCTCAACGTCCTATTATAATCTTTATTGACAACACAACTTCTAACTGTGAGTTCATTGGGGATAATAACACTGTTTCAATGTAAAAGATTTTAATAGTGTGTTCAGATCTTTTTGTTGCTCTTATCAAAGATCATGAGGGTTTTTTTTTAATTATTCATGTTAAAATATAAGTTGTAGCTTCCTTTGAAAGAATATTGGATTATATTGCAAGAAGCATCATCTATTTTATGCAGTCTCCCATCCCTTTTGCTGTCAAAAACAGCCAAATTTTCTTTTGAGTCCCATCCTGGTAATCCCTCTGTGTATCGGTTATCGGCACTATGTCAGACATCAACAACAATGGTCAACATGCTGTACTATAAAGCTGAAGAAGTGAGAAAGAGAAAGTCAGAGTGAGCAAGTGCTATAAAAGTGATTTCATTTACAGGGACACTTTTGATTTACTCAAAAACTTTAGATCAGCCTAAGTAAGTAAGCAAAGAATATATTTTGGCTACCTGGAAAAAAAAATCTGCGAGAGATACAGTTACTACTCTGCACATGAACAATTGCTTCAGGAAGAACTAAAACCCCACTTTGCCGATGTTGAAGCACACTTATCAGAAGAATTGTGGGTCATGGAACCTTACAATTCCAGCCTTGAGGACTTGAATTACCTTGGCTGTGAAGATGAGCTCGCAGACCTTCACACTGATTCAGTATCAAAAACATATTTTCACCAAAACAGATACAAAACATTTTGTATTATCAAAGGAGATAAATTCAATGTTCAGGTCTTTAAATAAATATTTCTCAAAGGTAAAAGTTCAGAGAATAAACAAAACAAAAACAATCACTTGTTTTTCATACTGATATTGGACTAACTATGTCTTTTCCCTTATGATTTTAGTATATTATATTACTCTGTGTGTTTTCTAAACTTAGTGACATAAATATGATGTGAAAAGAAAAAAAAACATTCACATGTATGCAAAATTTCATATTTACATACATATGATAATTCATAGAAGCATACTATACACACAGAAATTGGAAATTAAATCCTAAACGCCAAAGACTGCGATGACTGCAATAAGCTAAACAGAAAGGAAATAAGCAAGGTGATTATGTCAATAACGTTATTACGTTTTATTAAAATAAGAGTTTAAGTCATATGTATTTCTGGCTTGGAGGAGTGGGTTCATGACTTTTTGGTAGTCTTTTAAGGGGGTCTTCAAGGATGAAAGGTTAGGTTAATCAGTTAGCCGTGACATTATTGCAATCCATCCATTTCTAGTTCAAGTACATACAAGATGCATGTGTCTGGAGGTTTTTTATAAGAATCAAAGTTGCTGTTCTTGTTGTCCACATAAATTATTTAGCTCAGCTGGTGCTTCTGTGTTATACTTGTGAATAAATCCAGGACGTGTCTGTGAGGATATATAGTTGCACCATTATTGTATGTTTTTAAATATGTGCTTTTTTATATTTTACCTTCTTTCACCACTACTTCTTTTTTGTCTTTATTTAATGTTTATTACATTTTGCACTCCAGAGACAACAACGGCCGGACAAGGAATTCAATGTATGTGATCAATCGTGTTGCATCAAAATCATATCCACCAGAACCAGATTGCATTTGGTAAGCTTGAGTAACTAGACCATTTCCTAATCAAATGTTTTGTTATAATTTTATATTTCTATAAGTTTTGAAAAACAAAAATTGTTGTTATAAGGTTAACCATCAATTTAGCAGACATCTTGTTTCTAAAGAAACTCATTATGCCTTACAGAGCTGCAATTTATTATACTTATAAAGAAATCGAAACTTCTGATTTCTTTTTTTACTTTCTCCTCACACTTCCCTTCAATGTTCTGTCATCAGTGTTATATTTCCTGTTCATTTGTCAGCCTATTATCACTCCTTCCTCCTTTGTCAGCTTGGTGCTCCGTTATTTTCAAGGTTATTGCTGACTGTCTCTTTTATTATTTTATATTTATGTCAAACCACTATTCTTAGTATCAACAAATTCTCAGTCCATTCTTTCTGCTTTATTCCTTCTTTTCTTATTAGTACTCTAGTTTGTCTTCAGTTCAGTTCTAACCTGCTAAAACTGCCAAATATCACTTGACATTTTACTGGCTCAAACCTATTGTCCTGTTCCCTTGCAGCAACAGAGCTGTTTTATTACAAAGAGACCAAAGGTGTGAGCCACGTATTGATTGTTCTGATGGCGGGGTCAAAATATTATGGATTTTCACTTGTATTCATAGATGTGATTACAGGAGTGTGTTTTCATTCAGTGAGGCCGCCCTTCTATCCATCACAGCACAACTTGGCTGCATGTAGCATCATTGTGAGTGCAGGAGACCAGAAGCTAAGATCACTTTCACTTAACAGTGCTTCAGGGAATAAAATGTACCCATGCAAGAGTAGCAGGACTGTCTGGTGTTTTCTGGTTTTTCATCCAGTCACAGCATCTGCAGAGTGAAAATGATGTGGTCCTGTTGGCTTCATCGAGCCATGATGTTTGGCTCTCTCTGAGTCAGTGGAGATGAAAATCCGCACCTCCAAGACAATAATTTTTCACTTGGAAAAGAGTGGAAAGCTGTTTCTGGGTTGGGGATGAGTTCTGGCATACTTTGAAAAGTCATAGACACGAATCTGCTTGAGGATTTTCCACATTACGGTGTGTAACTGTGTGTCTGCGTGTTCTTGTGTGTGAGACTCACAACAGACGTGTGATAAACATCTTAATCCCTCATAATTACACTGGATCACTCATTCATACACACACACATGCACTGCACCTCTCAGGTGGGATCCTCACACACTTCCTGGTAATTAGCTCGTCTATGAAACAATAGAGCTCAGGAAGAATTGAAGGGAGGGCAAAGCTAAGAAGTGCAGAAAGACAGTTTAAATAAAGGAGGAGAGCAAGAAAGGTGGTGCAAACTGTCAGGTCATCTCATCTCTGTGCTTGCTCTCATTTCTAACTGCTCCTGGCTCCATCCCTACTCTTTCACCCGGCCGTCACCACTGTGTTGCTTTGCTCTGCACCTGTGGTTGTCAAACATAATTCTACTTCTTGCTTCTCTCCCAGCACCACACCACCTTAATAACTATCATTATAACTAGAACCCCAACTTTCTCGACTCCCCCCCAATGTCTCCTATAGCACTCTCCCATCTGCTCACCCCTGCTCCACTTTCCCCCTCACATTTTCTTTCTTTGGACACCTACTTGCTCATTTTATCAGTCAATCTCAGCTCCATGCTCTCACTTAGTTGGTATAATCTTGACTTCCATATTTAACTCCACTGGACCTCAGAGAGAACCGCAATCAATACAATGTCATATAAAGAAAATCCGGGTCTGTGTCTCATTTCTTTATTGTGAGTTAAATTAAATCCTCTATTATAGCATGTTGTGTTACAAAACATCAGTTCAGTGTATCATCGCACAAATTATGAACATCCTAACTGAGTTAGCAGGCCACTGGTGTGAAGGCAGGCTAAGCAAGGAGGCAGGTTCATAGTGGGCAGACGATGTTTGTGGGACTTTATGATAGGATGTATTTTTATATAAGCAAACATGACATTATCCAAAAATTGCTTCCCCTACCTTTAATTACATAAATATATTTATGACTGTTTGTAGAAATGTTTGATTTTGTCTTTAAGATTAAAAAAAGTGCATTCTGACATTTGTCACTACCTGACAGTTAACCACTGTTTCAGTTTTTAACCACAGTATGGCTGTTTCTGTCATTATCCACTGTGTCACTTATTTCTGTGATGACTGTATGATTTTTGGCCATGCAGAGTCCACAACAAGCTCACAAACATGACATATCACTGTCTTTTAGGGCAAAACAGGACTTCACTTCTGTAGTACTTCATTCCGAAGTGCTTCACAATTTGCCACCTCCTTCAAAAACACTGTCAGTGTGAGTGAGCACATCTGGTGATGTCTGGCAACCTTTCTCCAGCCAAAGACTTTGATATGTTGACAAGAAAAGCTAGGGGATCAAAACGCTCATGCTGTGATTAGCAGCCCAGCTGGTATTTTGACAATTAAGCTTAATTTTATTCATCCATCTGACACAGATCAATATGAGCATTCAGTTAGAGATTCTTTTCTGTCACTAACAAATATGCAGCATACAAGAGCAGTATGCCCTTGTGGAATATAACCAATATAATACATATTACAATATTGTAAAATACTGTGAAAGTTTAAAAAAAAATACGTCTTATTCTTTTTATCATACAAATACAAAATTAAACTGAGCTAAATACTGTGAAGACTGTGAAGGAATTATATTCTTGTTCTTTTTTCATTAAGACCAAAACACTTTTTTTTTCATAGCTCAGATCATGTCAAGCGGGTTTTGCATAAACCTGACCAGGGCTATCAGACTGAATGTGATGTCTCAAGATTAAAGTAAAAGGGGAATAAGGGAGTGAGATACTGGGCAACATAAGTGCAAAATGTTTCTAAAGATGACAGTTAAAGGTTGCTCTCTGAATGAGGAATAATCCAAACACCAGCTGCTGCAAAATGTTCTGAGGATACGGAGCAATATTCTCAGAATAACATTTCAGCACTTATAAAGAAATATCAAATGCCTGGTTACATCTGTCTCCTGGCTTTACTGTATATGTATACGTGGACACACTTTCAAAATGCCTGCATCTTAGTTTGGTAGATAATTAAAGGAATACAGTTTCTCATTTGCAACCACATTCTTGCATCTCTGTTCATGGCAGCTAGTTTTAAAAAGGTGGAGCGAACCACTTCTTTCCACACCCTGCTTGGGTGAGGTTTGCCTCTTTTGAAACTGGTATTAAATCTTCTCAGCACCCACTTCTTCTTCTTCTCTTCTACAGCACCCATTCTTCACCTACTGCAAGCACAAATTCTTTGGTGATTTTGAATACAACCGACTTATACGTTTGATATCTCTACTTATTGCAACCATAAACTTTGTTTGACAGTAGAAACCGATAAAGTGAGATATGGTCATTACAGTGTATCAGCTGATACGCCTCTGTCTTTCTGGAGTCAATTTTGTAAGTATTAACAATAAATGTTAAAATTTACATGATTTGTTTGGGCTCAAGTAATGCATTCAACCTTTTGATGATAGTTTCACAGAGATATACTCACCACTTTTATCCCTGAAACTGGTATTTGCTGACAAAATAGTGCCCAGTGAAGATATAAAACACAACTTTGGGCATCAATGAGCTGTGATAAATTTGTGATGAATCTGTATGATAGATCCTGACAGACGTGTTTGCTAGTGCCTGTATGTTTTCACTTTTTATTTGTGTATTTGTACATATATGTTTCAGCAGGTTTAATAGAATTTCTTGTCAGGACATTAAGAGCAGAGCGACTTCCTCTACTGGGGATAAAGATGACAACACTGTTACCGAAGGTGCAATAATGAATGTCTGAAGAAAAATATACTTTAAATATTTCCACATTTTTTTAAATATTCTAAGGTCCTAAAATCTTTGCAAGTAACTCTCTGTAAAATTAATTGGCTACTATACCTTGAAACTTCTGATTTTCTGATTGCTTCTTAGATGCATGCACTCCTTTGTGTGTGTGTGTGTGTGTGTGTGTGTGTGTGTGTGTGTGTGTGTGTTTTACTTCAGAAAGGAAAAGGGACCAGAAAAAAAAATTGCTTCAAGGGCTCCCTGACACTGACAGCTATTGCCTTTAAATACAAAAAGAAATAACAGAAAATAGTTCTTGCAGGGGCAATATTTTATTGCTTTTGATACAGATACTCGGTGTTGATTTTAAAATTGTCTCCTTAGGCAAAATATAAGTGAGCAAAGGGACCTTCTAACTAGTGGTCTTTGGGCACTCTGAAGCTTTGCTCTGGTTCTCAGCTGTCAGAATCACTCTTTTTTTCTATTATATCTTCCTCTCTTCCTGCCCCTGTCTCCACTGCTCTGTCAGTCTTCTGCATCCACTTGCATTAAGTTAGATATCCTCATGTTTTTCTAACAAGTCTTTTCCCCTTCAATTACTCAGCCCTTCACTTACATGTGTATCTCCCCTGCTCTCTTTATACTAAAACAAGACTGTATTGTGGCTGATAGGAGCAACGGCCATTGGTTACAGTGCCCTAATCCATGTTGACATTCAATACAGTGTGAGTACAAACACAAGCAGAAAAAGTAATCTTTTTGCAGAGGTGGTTAAGTGGTTATGCACAATTTTAACAACTTTTATCAAAGCAGAGTATTCATATTAATCTAATGCAGTATGTATAGAAAACAACATAGCTCCTAGGCAAGTATTTCTTAGATTTACATCAGTGTTGAAAGTGTCCTTGTTTACCGATTTTTAGCGCTGTGCAATAGATTCAGAGACCTCTAGTCTTGTTGTTTTATCAGTTAATGACATCCATATTGATTTTCCACTCTCTTAAGATACAAACAGAACATACAAGAACCTGGCTCTCATAAATCTAAATAGAACAGAATCCTTACTGGATGTAGCCATTAAATCATTATTTAAATATTGTTATGCATGTGCCAAATAAACCAGGAAAGACTTCTCTCTTCATCATGTTTCTAGATGACTTTTAGCTTACATTATGAATTAAGTTATAGTCTAAAAAAACACTTAGAGAAACTCATTACTGTCACTGCTTGTGTAGTCACTGCAACTAAACAGCATCCTCTCTTTAGCTGTTTGAAATTTTGACAACTGCAAGATTAAAACTGTAAGATATCAACTGGTAAAGTAATGATGTTGAAATAGATTAGAAAATAGTTCTAGAAGAAATACAATTGGATGTATACTACACTAAAGGTATTTTTTTTAATGCACACACCAAAAATTTAAAAAATTGGCAAAAATGTATGGGGAAATGGAGAAATAAATTAAAATATAAACTAAAACAGATGGTAACAAGTTTGATTTTATAAATATTCACATGAATTTTAGTACTAACTTTGAGAAAAATTAACACTAGAACTACCAGGGCAGTCTCACAAACTGTTAGGGGCTTTATTGTGTGAATAACTTTGTCTAAACAAAATCTACAGGTCTGTCACTCCCTGACTTTTCCTAAATATGTTCATTTTATGTTCATTTTATGTTCTCTGAAGTTTTGAACATATTAAAATACCCACTAGTTCTGAGCCCTTATTCCTCCAGCTGCCACAGCCATCCTGTAGACAGCCATCATTTGCACAGCAAGTGGTCCAGCTGCAGAGTTAGTGTCACATTGGAGATTGACTTGGAAAACTGTAGAAGAAACTTTGCATCTTTTGTAAGAAGTGAGCAGGGGAGTGATGGAGAAGACGTTTAGGGCCTTAGAAATGAGGACTGGATTGTTGAGAAACTCTCTGACTGAGCTGGACCCCCACGGACGAAAAAAAAAAATGTCTGCAGCTTTTAGGCCTGGGAAAGTAAGGAGTGTTTCTACACAGAGATGATTTTACAAATACAATTTGATTTAGCAGCCTAAGTATCTGAAATTATGGCAAGAAATAAAGAATTACACTTTATTCAGCAGCTGCTGAAGTGGAGTAGCTGCTATTATCACTAAATTAAAAAGATCTATAAGTATTATTATCGTTGTTATTATTATAAAAACACAAATAGAAGTAAAGCAAATATTAATATTAATTAACAATAATAACACTACAAAGCAAACCAAAAAGAGCAGTAAACCGGATGAATCTCAACAGAATTCGGAGGAACAGTAGGTTTATGCATGGGTACCCATACACCGTCTTCTGTGTGTAGACCGTGTTTTGCGTGTTTGTTTTATATATAGTTTGTTACAAAAAATATATTTTTCTGGAGTGTACTGCTGCTGTGAACATATTTTATATATTTTGAAACTTAATTCTTTTTCACTTCACAGCATATTCTGTAATAAATTTCAAATGAAAAAATTAAACATTTAGTTCCGATATCAGTCCCCCAACCCTACCTGCACAACACACACACACACACACACACAGATGGGCACAGACAAAATATGAAGGAGAAGGAGAAGAATTGTTAATCTAAACTTTTCCACTACAATAATTGATTTCTGTACCCTAACAATGAAATAATATCTGGCAGTCAATGAGACAGCTGTGATGCTTGTAAAGGTTGCTAGAAAACTGGCAGCTGTAGAGTTAAGACTTGTGAGACAAGATTGGAGTGTTCTGAAGCCACTGAATGATAAAAGTAAATCTGATAAACTGGCAGAACCAAAATTATTAAGAGTTTTGATAACCTATAAGGAACCTCAAAATTAACACTGCAACAGATTAGTGGCCAATACACAGACTTTAAAATTGGTGTAATATGAGCTGTTCTTTTGGTCTTGGTGAACATTTGAACTACTGAGTTTAGAATCAATTGAAAGTGAGATATTGTTCACATGGAAAGACCGAAAAGCAAAACATTGCAACAATAATTAAATATGTAAGTGATAAAAATGCAGTGCAGTAAAAAATTTAAATTTGTGATGAAAATGACTTCAAGGTTGTTTTTTTTTTTTGTTTCTGCTGTCACGGGTTCAGTGGCACCTCTTGCATTTTCACACTCATTTTCTTTTTCTGGGTTTGGCTGCCAACATAAGCATTTCAGTTTTGTCCTAACTGAGTTGTACAAAACAGTGTTCTGCCACCTCTGACTTAACAGCTGAAATACAAAGGAATTAATTGGTTCTCAGTTGACAGGAGACATGAAACTGTATCAGCAGAGCTGACTAAAATCATGTTGTGCCTCCTGACGATATTTCTAAGAGGCAACATATGTGCATTAAAGACGGTTTAAAAAGTCAGTTTTATGGAACTTAATAATTTTTTTACTGGCTTTAAATAAAGATTTTGTCTATGCTTACAAAACAGCTTTGTCTCCAAAATATGAAAACCAGTTAAAGGCTTTAACAGAGAGGGTGATAAATGTGAGACATTTATTCATTTGTTTAAAAATTTTGTTTTTGACTTGTAATATCTAGGTGTGACTGGGATATATTAAGGTTAAAAAAGAATAAGAAAAAAGTAAGTCTTCATTTAGAAAGTTGTTAGAATTAAAAACAGACTTTTATGCTATATGTTTTATTTATGTTGTGCACTTTTCATAAGGACTTCCTCATGAACAAATCAGATTAGAAATTTCAAAACTCAGTAAAATTAAAAAAAAAAAAAATCATTTTTCCTTTTTGCCCATTTTAGTTAGATTATATTCACACAAGTGAAAGAAATTACAATCTGGCAAACTTGAAAGTGACTTCATGCTGAGACAATCTGGAAGGCATTTCAAAGATAAAATTTTTCCTTGAGCATTTTCTTGCCTAATAAAAAATGTCAAAGTTAATTTAAAGGAGACATGTCATAGCTTCTTTTCAAAAGTTGACAATTTCCTGAAGCCTTTATGAAATATCTGTGTCGTGCTTGAAACAAAATACCACACTGGGATACAGTACTAAAGCACTCTTTTCAACCATTCAAATCAAATTGAATGAAATTTTATTCATATAACACTTTTTGTACAATAAAATGTAGCACAAAGTGCTTTAACAGCAAACACAAAATCAGACCCACCCATCCACCTACCCGCCTTCCATCCCCACTGACCCTGATCACTATCAATGACATAATACAATCAAAGGTTAAAATAAATATGTAAAACACTGCTGGGCACAGAAGAACCAGTGAGGGAACATTATCACAGTATCACAGGGAGCCATCTGCATCTGGAGGCGGCTGCCAAATCCCAGAGCCAGACTGCATGGTAGGAACCACAACCCACCCCCGGGCACAATAGAGTACAAAACACCACCACTGTTGGATGGATGTATGGACCCCACCACAACCCAGGGATGAGTGGACCATCACCATGGTCCACTCATGGCAACTGGAGTCAATAGTGCCTCCAATGCAGAGGGCTCCCACTGAGACAACACTGGAGTTAAAAAGTAAAAATGAAAAATATATATAAGATAGAAATAAAAATAACTCTTTAATAAATCATAATAGGAAAAGGCAAATAAATAGGATATCTGCAATAAATGTCTATGAAATGTGTTTAAGAAAAGAGCTAAAATCTAAGACAGGAAGTCTAAAGCAGGATTAAAACAAACATTAGTTGAAAGTGAGATTAAAACGGTAGGTCTTGAGCCTTCTTTTAAAAACATTAACAGTCTCTGCAGTTTTCAGGTTCTCCAGCAGGCTGTTCCATAAACTTGGGGCATAGTATTGGATGGGTTCTGGTATTAACAACAGTATTAACCATTGTGACGGGTCTGTTCACAGAAGCCTGTTATATTTGCTACTTGACTCCAGCCCTTGCATCTCATTAGAAACTGGTCTTTACGACTTTGTGCTAGTCACTTTGGAGTTACATCAAACATAGCAAGGGGTGAAGTTAGTTAGACATAAACATTGGTATTTCTACTCTTATCTGGTTTGTGACATCCCAATACCCTGCTGCTCTGAACAGTTCACTGAATTGCAAATGTTTAGATTCAGGCTGCCCAAAATGAAGCAAAAAAGATTTTGCGTTTGTTTTCACTCACAACACCCAAATACTTTCATGCAAAGAGAGAAAATGTGTTTTTCATACTATGTCCTCTTAAAAGCATAAGTGTCACATGGATAATGTAATTGCTGCACATGAAGGGCTGAGGTGTCTTTTAGAGATGGTAGTTTGGATGTTTACATTGCCACTGTCTATTGTGGCCTGATAAAAAAAGAGAAAGTGAGGCATAGAGAATGTGTGAAAAAAAAAGACAAAACTGAATGCTAACACCTGTCTAAATATATTTGCTAAGAACTACCCACCTAGCATGTATAACACTCATACATACACAAAGGCACACTCTGTGATTTTTCTCTCTCTCCCTTCCTCATTTATGCACACACACACACAGACACATTTATTGTGGCTTCCTTCAGACTTTGCATTAAGATGCATCTTGAGAAATCCGAACATAAGTGGCCAGCTCTTCACACATTTATTCACAAGTAGCACTGAAATGTCTACCCAAATGTGTCCTGAATGATCAGAAGTGACCTTCTTGCTCAATATGCAAATAAACATGCAAGTCATTTTGTTTTGTAAGCCTAAAATTCATTGCTATTTTTAATTGCCAAAGGCAACAGCTAGAAATGACTAGACCACATTTTTTTTTCATTTCAACTTTATTCTCTAACGTATATATTCAATACAAATGTGGGTGTATACAGTGAAAAAAAGATCCACCACAAACACAAAGAAAAGAGCTTTCCTGCTGTTTTTTGCTTGAAAAATCAAATGAGTTGACTGAATGAAATGAGAATGACTGAAGCTGAATTCATGATTTATTATGTGGGCCCTGAATCAGTCATATGACATTTAAGTGTTCAGCCATCAAAGAGAAACAAGTGCCCCAGACCATCTTCAAATATAACCTGACTGGTCAGGTCTGAATACATGATTCATACTGCAATCATATACTAATAACAGCAGCATAATCAATGAAACCATGTCTTAAAATAAAATATGATTCAAATAAAATACAGCAGTTTAATAAAGACCATAAGAAAAACAACCAATAGCCTAGCAATCTACATAAGTCTATAAATAAATAAAAAAGAAAAATGACTTGGAAGAATAATGTCGCTTAAATAATCTCTGTCTAAATTTGATCATTTTAGGAACTCACCATGATAAACAGTTGCTCAAAAAGTTATGTCAAAAACCTGTGTTAGTATGTTTTTTGTTTTTTGCTTCCTAATAAAATATATGTATGCATAAAAAGCAGACTGCCTTTAACTCACATTTCCCTCCCAACATCCAACATCACACGCTGGCAAATACTGTATCCTGAGCAGCTGTTATACCCTTTTAACGCATTTGGAGGGTTTTCTTTTTTTCTTTGTTTTCTGTTAGATTACATATTTTTGTCAGTTTCCAAGAATATCAGGATACAGACATTTTTGAGCAACAACATCAAATGCTGAAGCAGAAAATAATTATATTTGCATCAATTGAATGAAGAAATGAGTTTCACCGTCAGAGTTTGATGATGTGAAGCCAGTTGTCCAGTTGCATAGCAATGAATACAACTGTATAGCATTAAAGTTCAAGAAAAAACATTTAGCAGTAAATTTTATTTATATGATTGAATCCAAGAACTGGAGAGATGCAGTCAGTACTGTGAAAATTGATTTAAAAAAAAGATGAGACCTTGACAAGGAATGAATACATCTGTGAAAATATGTACTTTTAAAGTATTGTAAAATATTCAGGCATGCAGCCCACACTATGACCTTTTAATCTGTACTTGACCATATACACAGACAACACTGGTGTTTTATATTGGTTGTGCTCTAAGTACTTTTGCAAGGTTTTTATTTTTTTGTTGGTTATCTCAAATCTTTGGCTTGCCAGTGCCCCTGATCCATTGGCACAAGTAGATCTGATTCTAATTCTAATTTTATTTGTAGTAACTATCTTTCCTAGCTTTAGCTGCACAAACTCAGACATTTGTCTGTATTATTGCATATATCTGTATTTGAACACATCCAGAAAGACAGAAGTTTTGATAATTAAAGGACTTTTTAAGGGGCAAATAATTTCTTTTTGCTTCTTTTGACACACCTCTTTAGTCTCCATTGAGACACAAACAAAATGCTTTGACCTCTCCTACCTAAGAAAATAAAAGGCCCTTTCTTGTTGTTAATTGTCAAGTTCATGGGATCCATTGCGAGTGAACAAATAAAGGATTGTTATTTTTTAAAATCAACCAGACTTTGCAAGAATAGTCTTAAACGTAAGAAATTATTTAATTCAGCTGTAACACAACAAGCAACACTTCACCCTTTGTCAATGATTTTTTTGTTGTTGTTTGCTGACATTGTTACATCAAAAGAAAAAGACTTGTCCATGTAGAAGTGTCTGAGTTAATTGTGGAATGGTTAGGAAATTGGGCAGCATGGTGGCTTAGTGTTTAGCACTGTTGCCTCTTAGCAAGCAGGTTCCTGGTTTGACATTCTGTACTGAGTTTGTTCTCCTTGTGCTTGTCTGGGTTTTCTTCGAATACTCTGACTTCTTACCACTGTCCAAAAACTAGCAAGTTAGATTGATTGATAATTCTAAATTTCCCGTTGGTGTGTGAGCGCTATGGTTGTTTGTCAGTATATGGCCCTGCAACAGACTGGTAATCTGTCCAGGGTGTACCCCTGCCTTTCACCTATAATGATCTGGAATAGGATCCAGCAGACTCCTGGGACCCTGTCCAGGATTAAGAGAGTATAGAAAATGGATGGATGGTTATCTACCAAGCAGAACTGAATGTGTAGTGTGCTGGACTCACATCCAACCAACTTAGCATAAACACAGTTGCTCCCCAAGTCAGTTTGAGGACTTCTCTTCTTCTTATCTTATACATGTGATCTTTTTTAAAATGTTTCCAATCATAAATTTCCTTTTCATGCAGTGATGACTGTTATTTTTGTCTGAACTCAACAAGACTCTATCCATCTTTGTGTGCATAATGTTCAGGGTGCCTAGTGTGATTTGAAACTAAATCTAGAATAAAATGAAATTCATTGTTCCGTCAACCTCTGAACTCGCCATATTTTAACCAGTACTGTGTAGATTGTAGTGATGTCATTTGCATACATTTTCTGCTGCTTAGTAGGCTAGAGTGTTTTGCAGTGCGATAGAAACTGGATCCTCCAAACAGCAGCAAGTTTCTCCACAAACCTCAAAACGCTCAGTAGCACATGTCCTGGTTGTCCTCACACAGACTCAGCTACAGTCGCATTTCTATCGACTAAACTGTTCTTGGTCTGCTGCCATGTTGAGACTTTTAAGCAGGGGTGAAAGAAGATTTAAATTACTTGCAGTGAACAAACTTCCCACAATCATCAAAGCCTCCCTTCTTCTGATAATCAGAAAAATTAAAGTGGTCACAGCAGACTCACAAGTGGATCAATGTGTTTCAGCGTGGCTAGCCAGTGGCAGAATAAGTGAAGCTTGTTCAGAGGAAGAACGTGATAAAAGACTGGTTTACCCATTTCTTTTTTTTTTATTTGTTCAATCACACTTATTTGAGCATCTGGGGAGGAATACAAAATCTAAACCAAAATGATTTTCTTAATCTCATACAAATCTTTTGGTACTTAAATGTACAAAATGCAGAATAATAAGTAAAGAACATAAATAAATTAGAAAAATAAATAAATAAAAAAATGGTCACCAATACTGACATAAACACAAGTTAGGGGCTGAAAGTGTTTTGTGCAATCTCACTTAGTGTGAAGATAAAGTTGCTAAATGCAAATCTAAAATACAAATCTAAAAATAAAAAAAAAACATTAACATGGCTACCTTGCTTACCTGTGCATTAAAAGGCCATGCCATTAAGATGTACATGATATTGGGGAGTTAATCGTGCACATACCATTTGAATTACGGCCTCATGTCACGTTCAAAGCATTTTATCTCAATGGTGAAGCAGGTACATTTTTGGCGAGTATACAAACTTTACAAATTGGTTGTCTACAGAAAGCCTTGAAAGTTGACTTTGTTTCATTTTTCATGCAGTTTGCTTTAAATAAATCTCAATTTCCAAAGTTCCACATAAACAAGCTTTAGGAACATTTTTTTTATGATTTTTCTTTCAAACTCTCACACAAGAATAATGGATGTTTAATTGCCACTGACACTCTTTGTTCCTTTCTCTTTCATGAGCCTGCAATACTGTTCCATGACTCTGATGCAGAAGTATTTGACCTAGTACCACAAAAACACAAAATCTGGCTCTAATGCAGCACCACTAGTACATTCTCATACAGCTGGAGGAAATGTATAGATTGGTGGAATCTCTGCAGCAACAGCCACTGTTGCATTTCAGTGTTTAATCAAAAAACAGTCTTTTATTTTTGACTGGCTCTGCTTTAATAACTTTGCTACCAATATTCAGTTTTAAATGTCTTAAAAATTCAATGTTACCATTGAAATCACACTTACTTGAACCTTTGTCAGTATGGGATAAGCCTAAAATATGTAGAGTTAAAATGAGGTGGGAAAAAAAAACTTATTTATAGGGTTCAACTCCAAAGTACAGTCAGAATTACTCAGCTATTTAAGCAATGCTGCACAGATGCACACAGTAATGGGTCATCTGTCTAAAGTTAGTAAATTTCATGTTCCATATGTCTGAGTTCAGATTTCTGTTGAAACAAACAGCTACTGCTAATGTTTCCATCTGGTAGGACACAAGACTGGGTCAAACACTTGTCTCTGGTGGATAGCAAATGAATACACTACCATATTCACCACTACAAGTCAGCTGTGGAAAAAATATATAAATATTTTAAATTGAAGCACATTCAAATCTGAATTTTTAATACATGTATCAGTTCTATGCATCATTGTGAAGCAACCTGGTCAGCCAGTTCATGAGCTGATGGAATTATGTCTTACTTTAAACCTGCTCTTAATCTCCTCTATATTCCCTCACTCTTTACCATTTTTCTCATTTTATCATCATCTCAACTGTGGTCAGTGAGAAACATTGTTTTTTGAAGCAATTTAGAAAGTTTTTGCTTAATCCAATTATTTTTTCAAGACTCAATTTGTTTTCTAACAGAACAGCTCTATAAAACAATACACTATGATCAATACAGTGAGGAGGCACTGCTGATTGTCTTTCATTCTGAAACCTTGCACCCCCCCCAACACACACAACAAACCTATTGAAATCCAATGCAATATCAATTCTTAATACTATTATTGTAATGTCAGTGCCGTATTATCACACAGTGTGACCTCAGTATTAAAGCAGAATTAATATCTTTTATATATAAGAAGGATTCACTGCAGATTTGTATTGGGTAGTACAAAATTTCACAGATGTCCCTAATAAAGCAGTAAGCCATATGCACATGCACGCACATACACAAATATACCCACAGGCCTGCACTGGTTGACAAACAGTGATGATAAGCCAAGTGGCTGATTACTGGTGGGCCTCTGTGTGCAAATATTTACCAGATCCCTGAATAACTGAGAAAATAAAACATAAGCAGGGAATAAAGCTGGAAGATGAATACAGTCATCCAAACCTGAAAGAGAGATTTATTGACCAGAGGTAAATATCTGGTAGGATAAGGGATTAGGAGAGGAAAATCAGGCCGTTGAAAGAGCAGATGATGAAAAGGGAAAGAAAGTGAAGAAGGAAAAGAATAAAAGATCATCATTTGAGGAGAGTGAGCAGGTGAGGATGGAAAGCCAAGACAAATCTGCTTTAGATGGATGAGGCTTTTCTTCTTTAAGAAACAAAATGCATTTGGGAAGGAAACCACAAATGTCTTGAAGACAGTCAAATTTTCAAACAAGCTTAATCGACAAGTTTTTTGAACCAACTATCCCTGTAAATGACAGACCAAACGGGGAAGAATCAATGTAGTTAAGGATCTGTATCAGAGGCTGGGTAAAATGATGATTGCTATGAGAGAGATAAAGTGAATGGATGGTAAACGGGCTGATGTGACATCACAGATGTCGACATGGCAATTGGCAGGCTCATGCTGAGGAACAGGGTCTGACATAGTGAGACAGTTTGACATTTGTATAGAAGGCATGACTTGAAGTCGTTTACCTAGTATTACCTCATCTGATTATATGGAGAGTTACATGGTGCTGTAATAAACATGGTGCCAAATAAAGTCAGCTGTCAAACAAAATCTAAGTCAAGAAAAAATCATGGTGACAATGGCACATGGACTTAAGTGATTTAAAAGAAAACTAATGGTTACTTTGATGTTTTTAAAATATCAACACTATGATAGGCTTGCTGAGCCACTATTGCTTCACCATTCATGCCTAACATATTCACATTTGAATGTTTGCTGTCTTTCCCTTTCCTCTTGCATTACTTCGACCAATCAAGATTGAATGCAAGATACTATATATGTGCATACTCCTCCCAGGCATTCCATCCATCAATGTCCGCTGATCTGAGCTCACGTCATCAGGGCAGCACCTTAAAGCAAAGAGGCCCATACTCTCCCTCTTTCAGGGGAGTACTGTGGCATTCCCAGCGAGGTAAGAAATGTAAACCCTCCAGATCTACATCTGCCTCTGGGCTTCTTTCTAATTGGAGACCTCAACTAGTTCCCCAAACTGATAAAGTACTTAAGTGATTTCTGATCTCAGGCTGTTCCAAGTACCACTTATGGGTTCTGAAAGACAATATTACAATTAATATTTGAAGCTTTGTTTTCATCACTGGGTGGGGATATGGTGCTGCTATGTTGTAAATGTCACAGCGAAAGCGATGTTCACATAGACCCCCCCTGCTTGATGCTTGATGCGTGAAGAGAAGGTATATGACTCATTCAGTCATTTGAGTGCAGGTAACTCGAGTGACACTGAATGAGGGAGGCCCACAAGCATGTGACTGAGCATGAGGGGTCTACTTGCTCAGCCATGCAGTCTCAGCCTTTATAAGAGCATTAAAAGTGAACAAGTTGATAATATGTATGAGAGCAGCCAAGGAGTGCATAGCAGAAGTGGTCCAGATGGAAAATATGCCAGTTAAAAAAGAAAAATAAATATTTATGTAAGAATACATGTGATGGAGAAGAAGTTTATTTGCCAGCTTGTCACTCAATTTGAAGTGTGCCTCAAATCTCAAGTGTCAAGGATGCTGCCAATTCTTTTACAGTTAAAGTGAACTGAAGCATTACTGCAGGTGACGTTTAGCAGCCTAACTGCCTGAGTGCAAACAGAAAAGAAAAATCTGGATGGCCCATGATGGTTCAAATTCACTTTGGACAGTTTGTAAGCCACTTTTTTAAAAATTATTTTTTTTAATTTTTAAAAATTATTTTTAAACCATATTTCTTTTCTTTGTCATGATTGCACTGGTACCAAGCAGAACCCACGATGCGGATTGACAAAAAACTATATTTATTTCAACAGACGAGAAAAAAAAAACAGGAATCCAGGACAAGCAGAAACAACGGTAGCCAGTGAAACAGGAAGCAGGATGAGAACACAAAACAAACTGGCAAAAGGCAAGGGGAAGACAAAGCAAGATATACACAAACCACTTCAGACACAGGTGCAAATAATCAGGGCAGGGGAAGTCAAAGACTGAACAGAAAAGACCTTCAAAATAAAAGGCAGGAACAAAACCAAAAAACTGAGCCCATGACAACACATGACTGTGGCCCAACAGTGTACTACCCAAAGCACCAGTTCAACCTTTGTTTCAAATCCAGACCATGTCATTTTCTGGGTCTTGGTCTGCACGGTTTTGTCCTGGCTTATATAACCTCACAGACAAGTGATTACAGTGGGAAACATTTCTTCACCACTTCTATACAGAGCTCCATCCAAAAACTTTGGTTCTTGGCTGTGTTGATGAGAAAAATTGCATCCTGAGGATCCACAGGCCACAGCTAGCATGTTAAATGTTATTATGCTATAAGTAGACAAATAAATAATAAGTACAGCTTGTTTGGAGGGGATGCCAGGAGAAACCCTCTTCTGTCTAAAAAGGACATGGCAGTTTGGCTGAGGTTTGTCAACTTGCATCTGGTTTGATGAAAACTATACACAAAATAATAGTACAAATACCTGCTACTGCCTAAAAATCTCAGTGGGAGGCAGGGGGTGTTCAGGCTTGTTCTGCAACCAGACAGCTAGCCATTGAGTACTCATTATGAGTACTCATACCATGAATGTCTCTGTACCATAGTATTCTAGATGTGAGGACATCTGTCCCTCAGCTCAAGTTTGGCAGAAACTGGGTCATGCAACAGGATAATAATCTCAAACAAAATCTACAACTCAGCAACTGAAAGGAAAAGAAGGAGACCTCAACCTGAAATAGTGTGGTGGGATGTTTAAGAAAGCTGGATATGAATACATGTCTGCAAACATCAATGAACAGCAGCACATTGTACAGAAGAATGGACAGTAATCCCTCCACAACCATCTGAGATACTGACACAATCATTATTTCAGATTATTGATAATAAAGGTGCTTCTACAAGCTGATCAGTTGTGGGCTGTACTTTTTTTCACACTCTTGCCTTAATCTTTTTTTCTTTCATTAAATAATACCAGTTTACTATGTCATGTGCTGTGGTTCATCTGAAGTTTTATTTATTCGCTTTATTACCAAGTAAGGACTGGATTATTTTTATTAGGTCCTGCTATGTAAAACCTAACAACTGAAAAAGGGTTTTTTTTTTTTCATTTCAACTCATCATAACTGTTTAATTTATGAGGAAACAGGTGTACTGTGGATGCTTATAAGTTGTTGCTTATAAAACAATAACTGCAGAAGCAGCAAATATTTAAAGCATATTTTCTTGGAAATATTGATAATGAAAAACACTTTAGTTTAATAACATTCTTGTATCTTCTGAGCTAAAATTGTAATTTTCTCCTTATGTACTACCAGTAAATCCTGACGATGGAGACCTCCAGTGAAGAATTACCTATCATGGAGCTATCAGTGTCAATTCTATGATAATTTACCTTTCCTCCCCTCCCACTCACCCAAATTGTCTCTCAGCACTTCCTGTCTGTGTGGGATCGCCGCTGGCCTCAAAATCTCATGGGAGATCTGCTGTTCATCGGTGGCCCGTCAGACTGATGATATCTGGCGTCTCTTTTCTCAGAACGCTGTGTTCCTCTACAGGAATGTGTTTGCTGACATCTCTTTGATGATGCTGGTTGACTACATTCACAGCATGAACCACCACTGGGACCAGATGGCCTGGGTGCCGGCCTGGTCCTGTTCTCCTCATGGTCCTGGTCTTCTCCTTGTCCTGGCCTCCTCCCAGTCCTGGTCTCCTCCTGGTCTGGTCTCCTCCTGGTCCTGGTCAAGAGAACTGATCCTAAATCATTATTAGATATCAAGGATAAAACTCTGGCTGCTTGTCGTTTTTAATTGCACAGATAAATAATAATTTTTTATGTATATATTTTGAGATCAGAAGTTTAGAGAAAAATTTATGGCAGACGTAAAACATTAAACACTTTCTACTTTTTTGATATTATTGTTTATTTTTGATATACTACAAGAGAATCTGCTGGATTAAATAAATGAAATTAAATTTTAAAAATACTCTGCCAGTAAGAGTGGCAATTTATCAGGCAATTAAAATGGTCATTATCTTGGGCAAAAACAAAATATTTGTTTTCAAACTTAATTAAAGATTGAAATTAATGGCAAAGGATGCATTACCGTTCAAAATAAAAGGTGTCCTTGAATTATCATGTTTTATGTTTAAAACCAAACAGATTCAGAATCCCTTCAGCAAAAACAAGAAAATGTCATTATTTTTGTTCCTTGGTGTGCTGTTTTGAAGTGTTTGAGTGTGATATACATTATTATTTGAACAGCCTTGACGGTGTGGAAATAACAGCATCCTGATACGCATATCCTCTGGCCAGTAATGGTTCAGACCCTGTGTGTTTCAGGTGACTAATCCATTTTTATTTTTAACTGTGAATCTTTAGTCACAGAAATAACATGACAGCAGAGCTATTTCAGTGAGTTCAGCCTCCAAGAACTAGAAAACATTTGATTACGATGATTAGATGCCGGTGTGAACAATCTGACTCCATCACCACCATCCCTGATAACAGTTGACCATGACATGATCAAATCCGTTTAGTTTATTTATATATGCAGGGCAGTTTGAAATGTAAGCAAGTTCAATTCAAGTTCACACAGATTCAGCTCAGATCGATTCATAATTCATAGTAAGTAGCAACTCATAGTAATCCATTGACCTCAGTCCAGTTAGTCTTCATCCTTAAACCACCACAGAAACCAGCGATGAGTGAAACCCTGCCATCAGACACATCTGTAACAGAGTGCATCAAACCCCCACAATTGAGACATGTTCATCTCTGCCCACTGCACTCTGAAGATTTCTTTTCTACATAAGTCTGATCTGGGTTTTTTCTGTTTTTACAGTTTTTCTGCTCATCTCAGTGTCTGTTAAGGATGAATGTTGTCACTGTTGATCCATCTGCATTTTGATTTATGGTGAGAATGTTTTGCTTCTCTTCCTCCCTTGTTTCTCATCTATCCATCCTACAGAAATGGTTTCAGCATCTTTCTACCTTTAAATGTCAAGAGCCATTAAAAAAAAATCTGCCCAAACACACACACACACACACACACACGCACACACACAACCTTATGCCTTCTAATCCTTATATAAGACTCTTGGGGTTTGTGGGGTCAAGGTTTTCTGTGTCTTTGTAGGAAACAGCTGAAGTACAGCTCCCCTGCAGCAGAGACAAACCAAGAGGGGTCTTTGCTTGAGTGTGATGCTTGCAAGGACTTTAAAACTGCTCTACACAATAGAAACGATCAGTTTTATGTCACGTAATGTGTCAGCAATCAGGAACGAACAAATAGCAACAAAAGAAAAAAAAAAAAGAAAAACTAACCTGCATCCTGCTGCTGAAAAGGGAAACCTTTCAGGCTTTCTTTAATTCTTAAGAAAAACCCTCGGATCAAAATTAGGCATGCAGAATTGACTTAATCATATAGAAGTATCAAACTTAACTTAACCCTTCAGGAAAATTTTTTTAAATATTTCAAAAATTAAGAAACACAGTAGAAATCTGTTATATTTGAAACATTTAAAAGCTTCCGAGTAAAAAAGATTTTTAGCCTATTTGTAAAATATTGGAGGTGGTAGTATTAATATCAGTAGTATTATTTCATGAATCTCTGTGCTGCATCTGGCAAAGACATCTGGATGGAGAAATAAAATATTAATGAAAACATCCATCCATCCATCCATCCATCCATCCATCCATCCATCCATCCATCCA
>JAOWBL010052912.1:2598-23768 GCA_028564865.1 Zenarchopterus dispar | reverse complement strand
CTACATTGGCTTCCCATGTCTTTCAGAATCTATTTTAAGATACTTCTTATGGTTTTTAAAAGCCTTAATGGTCTTGCACCATCTTATCTTACTGATCTGCTTTTACTTTACAAACCCTCGTGGACCCTCAGGTCCTCCGGCACCGGCCTTCTTAAAATTTCCATTGTTAATACCAGAACCCACGGTGAGGCTCCCTTCCCATACTACGCCCCACGTTTATGGACCAGCCTGCCGGAAAACCTGAGAGTTGCAGAAACTGTTCATGTTTTTAAAAGCAGGCTCAAAACCTATGTTTTTAATCTGGCTTTTAACTAATGTTTGTTTTAATCCTGTTTTAGACTTTTCATTTTAGCTCTGTTTTTACACATTTTATTGTTATTTTTCGCAGATACCCTATTTATTTATTAGGCTTTTCCTACTATGATTTATTAAAAAAGTGATTTTATTTTTATCTTCTATATTTTTACTTTTATTTTTTCTATGCTTTTCCTTTTTTAACTCCAGTGTTGTCTTGGTGGGAGGCCTCTGCATTGACTTCAGGTACCATGGCGATGGCCCACTCATCCCTGGGTTGTGGTGGGGTCCATAAATTTATCCAACAGTGGTGATCTTTGGTACTCTATCCCGCCCGGGGGTGGGTTGTGGTCCCCTACTCTGAGGTTTCACAGCTGCCTCCTGGTGAAGACGGCTCCCTGTGATAGTGGGATAATGTTCCCTCACTGGTTCTTCTGTGCCCAATAATGTTTTGCATTATTTATTTTAACCTTTGATTGTGTTTTACCATTGATAGAGATCACGGTTGGTTTGGGGGCCATGGAGGGTAGGACTGGTTTTGTTTCTACTGTTAAAGCACTGTGTGCTACATTTTATTGTACAAAAAGTGCTATATAAATTTTGATTTGATTTAATTTGATTTGACACATGATGCTGCTTTAGCCTCCTCCCAAATTCCAAAAAAACACATATGTCAAGTTGACCGGTGTTTCTAATTTGTCCAAAGATGTGAATGTGAGCACCCTTAGTGGTTTGTCCGATTAGTCTGTGTGGCCCTGTGATAAAGGGTGTACTCCACTTCTCACTCAAATACTTCTGGGAAAGGCTCTAAACCCTCACTATCAACACTGAGCAGGAGGTACTGAAACTGGATGGACAACCTTGCTTATCAAAAAGTGTTGACAGTGATATCACACATACAAATTGGTTCTCTAACTATAAGGACAAAAATTGAAAATAAAATGAACTGTTGCAGATTTATATTGAGGCATGTCAAGAGTATTGATCTGTAAAAATTCATGCAAAAACAACAATTAAGGTATCTTTTGATTTTGGCAGGTTCTTTCAAGTCTTGGAGAATAATTTTCAAAGAACAAAAATCTTATTTATTCCTGTCTTCTGCATAATATAAAGAGAGAGATTAATTTTCCCTTGTGTGTATTTGTTTGGTCAAACTTTTGTACACATTTTCTTATACTCGATATTGCTGTTTGCAGAAATACGATGTATATATAGGTGCATAACAAGCTGATTATAATACAGACAGTAGAGCAGAAGATAATCACTAAAAAAAATAAAGGAAAGAATGTCTTAGATCCCAGAGGTTTAATTCTGTCACTAAAATACTCAATTACTCATTAATGGAATGAATTTCTCCTCACTGTCTGATCTGTGTCAGGTCTTTGAGGAAATTAATCCCATTTCAGACATGGTATAGTTTTGTCAGTTGTGGCTACATGTGCACTCTGAAACAGCTACAGAAACTAAATCCACTCATGCAAACATATTTAATAGCAGTCTAACCTGAGCGTGAGAGAGAGGAGGTTTGGCAGCTTCGGCAGATCCTGAACTTCCAGCCAGTCATTCTCATCTTGTTGCAGATGATTCACATGTTCCACCTGTTGGCTGTTAGGAGGCTCAGCAGAGATGAGCAGCTCTTTGAGTTCGGGGCAGGCCCCAAGGACTTTCATTAGCAGGGTGCTGGAGCAGGTTTTCACTCCCTCCAGTGTGAGAGATATCAGGGAGGAGCCTGCAACTTGCAGGGCAGGAAGAAGACCCCACAAATGGATGGGAAAGACGAGAGAAAGACTCTGCAGCTTTCCTGACCAGCTCTGGATCCCTGCAGCCAACAAAGACCCCTGGCTTCTACTTACAGACTGGACTTCACAGGCATCCATGTTCACAGACATGGATTTGATCCCTGGACATAAACGACCTAAACTGTCCAGACAGTTACAAGTAACACCTTTGACATTCTTCAGATTCAAGATCAGGTTTGACTGTGGCAAAACTTGATATTCTTCCTCTATTTCATTATTAGAGCAAAATGCTCCCTCATTACCAACATCTTCCTCAGTCTCACGTTCTTCTCCATCCCACAACATCCTCTCTTCCTCTTCACTCTCATCTTTATCCACTGGCATCTCTTTATTCTTCTTACTCTTACTATCACTGCCCTGCCAGTGCATCCTCTCCCTCCATACCTCCTCCAGCCTCAGAACTCCCTCCCTTTTGGCAAACTCATCTGCCTGGTCAAACTCTTGACGCTCAATGAGACGGCAGGCCTGTCCAAGTTCATCCATGGCCACTTTTTCTAGGGAAGGCAGCAAGAGAAGGAGGTAGGCAGCTCCTACTCCTGGGTCTCCCTCCTGTTCTCCAAACCCAATATCCAGAGCAAGCAGACTACTGAGAGGGAGAGGAGACAGGTTTGGAGGAAAAGAGGAGGAATCAGCAGAGAAAGAAACAGGAGATGAGTTTGGGGGACTGGCAGCTGAAGAACAGAGAAGCCCACCTCCAAGAGGAAGCAGTGCAGCTGGGGAAAGAAAATGACAGCGGGATACATCTAGATGTCTTAAGAAACGGCAGCAGTGGACAATTGTCAGGATTACACTTCTGTCACACGGCAAACCGGCCAGGAAGAGTGAGCGAAGGGCAGGTAGACTGGTGAGCATTTCACACAGGACCCTGGAGGGTACCTGCTGGGCTCCAGACAGGTCCAGACTGCAAAGACCCTGACACACAAATGAGGAACTTCAAAATATATGTCAAGGGTAAAAGAACGTCACATCATTACATTTTCCACTTTTTAATATCGTCATTACACTGACATTGCAATACACACCCCATAATGACAACATTGTACTGTGGCTGTGGGTTATTTTTAGTTGTAAATTCCTATAGAACATTCTCATTAAGAAATGCTTTGAAAATGTTATTTACAAACATAAACATACCATGTTTAATATTTAGAACTGGAATAAAACATCCCCTTTTTGTCAAATATGATGGTAACATCTACAAGTCCCATGGCTTCAAATCTCTTTATTTAGATTTGAACAAAAGAAGGATTTAAATGTGACCTGTGGTGGACAGAGTTACCGGTGATTGGTTTCTGTCTTACCTGACAGCGAGCAGCAACATGGGCACAGAGGCCAGGGGTCACCAAACCAGGACATCTGTCCAGAGACAGGCTTCTGAGTTGGGGGACCAGGAGGAGGTGAAGAGCGGCTCGAGAGAGCTCCTTTCTGCTGCACAGAAGACAGGTCAGCTCCTCCACAAGCTCACCAGCTGCAGATGGAGCAAAAGGGAAGAAGGGGGGTTGTTATATCAGGATTTAACTATTTAATCTCAACTACAGTGATGAAGTGGAAGAATCAAGTTTCAGAATAAAATTTGAAACTCCTCTTTTTCCTCCATATAAACCATTCTTCACTTAAAATCTCAAGTAGGAGGAATTTTTCTTAAATCCTTGCACACTCACGCAGTAGATTGAAAGGTCCCATGATGTATCTAAATGAGTAGTGATCCAGGTAGTTGTCAGTGTAGTCTTTCACCCACACCTCCTTCATGTTGTCAGCCAGACTTAGCAGGCACATGCGTGTCAGGGAAAAGACCGAACCATCTTCATCTGTCCTCCAGGAGGTCCTGTGTTTCATCTTCCTCTGTCTCCTCCAGCTCTGCTGGGCCTTTCCCCAGTGATCCAAAGCCCGAAACAGAGGCATGGCTGGATATCAGCAGGTCTCAGGACTAAACAGGATGCTAAATCTGTGTGGCAATAAAAATATTTAAATTGGGGGAGACAAAACAAAAATAAATAAATAAATAAAAGAAAGAAAGAAAGGACACAACTGCTATTAAGATGCAAAAACCCCATAAAGGTGGAACCAGTATGTAGTACTTTGCTTTGAAGAGTAAAAAGCCAAAACCACTGTTTTAAAGTTGTTATAATTCCTCTTTTATATTTACCTTAAGTGAGAGAGTATTTAACACTTATAGTCAGAAGGAATAAAAAAAAAATAAAGATAATAAAAAAGAAAAGAAACATTCAAATGTGTACAGAGATGTGCACAGGGCTGCCTGTTTTTCCAAAAAGCCAAGTTTATTGATTATATATACAGTATTTTGATAGTATTAAACAACCTCTTGACTGAAGCTCAATGTTATGTTTTGCATAATTGTTGCATTCTAAAGAACTTTTCATGATGTGTGTTTAGTCAAAAATTAGAGATTAGTCGGTGAGGGATATTTATTCTTAATTCGAGACCTTTTTCCACCACTGGGTCCAGCAGAGAACTGACAAACAGAAAAATGTCAACATGAAGACAACAAATCAAGTGTGCAATGCAGACATACAACATCTTGCAAGGCACATTTGAATAAAAATTATGTTTTAACAGCATTTATATAAACATGCATGAAAAAAAACACAAAGAGCTGAGGAACGTCCTAAAGTTCTGCCTGATCACTTTTACTGGCCTGTAGCTTTTTGGAGACCCTGAAGATCTCTGGTGATGGCTTCCATCAGAACCAAGTCTCCATAGCCAACGGTATCTTCATTACTGAAGACAGTCCTCTATCCAGGGCCAAGCTGTCCCAGGTCTTGGTCTTGTTAAATCCTACCACAGAAAACGTTCCGCATCAGCATTGGACCAGGCTAATACCAGGACCACTTTTGAAACAGCAGCAAAGTTCTGTAAACCAAGAACACAATGAAAATATCCTCACAAGTATTATTGTTTTTTGTTTTTTTTTTTCTCCTTTGACAGGTAAGTAGAGGTCAATTATACATAAAATCCAGATGAGGCATCATGTGTTCTGGTAAATGAATATATACACTAACTAGTATACAGTTTTAAAGCAATACATAGGGACATGAGATAGAAAATATCAGTCAAAAGAAAAAAAATGCTTCAGAGCTTATTTCATGTGTGTGTCTTTTCTGATTTGTCTGATCAGTTAAAACTAATAAAACACCTCACTTTTGTCTTGCCAATGGACAACATTGAGACATCTTTAAAAACCTAAAAAATTTAAATGGCCATGTTGTTGCAACAACATAAAGGTTATTAAAGAACAAGTTTGTTATATTTAGTTTTATTAAGAGTACATCTCACCTGCTCCCAATGCTGTTAGTACAGCAAAAGTCAGTGTTTTTCTTCGTTCTCAACTCAATTTTATTTATAAAGCAGTTTAACACAACACAGTTGGCCAAAGTGCCGAACACCAAGAGAATTAAAATCCAATAAAAACAAAATAAAATAATAAGATCTAGAGAGGAAAAAACTGTAATTTCAAAGGATAAAGTCAACATCTCAAACTGGGTTAAAAGCCAAAAGAATTTTAACAAATTAAAATGTAACTTAACAGGAGTAAGTCAGCCTGCCTTGAATTAAAACCATAACTATATAAAATATAATAACCTAAAAGAGTTGGTCACCACCCCATAAATTAAAATGCAGATAAACTGTTGTCTCATACTGAGTTAAAAGCCAAAGAGAGTAAATAAGTTTTAGAAGAGGAGTTAAAAGCGGGACGTGAGTAAGCCTGGAAACAGGTTAATATCACAGCAGACTGTGCTCTAATTTTTTATGTCTTTACCAGGGTATTTAAAGTCATATATATAAATAAAGACACTAAAAAATAAATGAACTTCCAATTAAATGCAACTGAACTCATGTCTCTTGCATTTGTCATATTACCTCTTACTTTATTTTGCGACATTTCCAGTGCAGCTTTGAATGAACTCTCACAAATCACCGTATGAAACCACAAACAAAAACAATATGTGAATTCTGCTAAATGTTGTTTCTTATATTCCTGTGCGGATGTTTAACGAGGAGCCGTGTCTTTGTTGGTTTGTTAGGAGGACAGCAGCTGCAGCTGTAAATTAATTTAAAATCTCAACGTCGCTTTAAATGTTCCCACGACACATCCAAAACAAAGGAGAAACTAATCTAAAAGCTTAAGAGCAAAAATATTCGGCACATCGGCCTACATAAACATACCTGTCTGAAAAACTCGTTTCAAACACCTTTCGAAGTTCTTCTTTAGTATTAGAGAGACAAGTCTTGTGGTATTAACCTGTTTACATCCAACGAGTTCCGCATCGGTGTCAAACCGGAAGTTGTTTCTGAGAGTGGAAACGCTCTGTGACGTCAGGTCAGGACATTGTCCCCGTTCTGCCGTGTACTTAGTGTCTTTTGACTGCAGAATAGGTTTGTAGTGGCTACAAGAGGAGGCGGTCGATGCCATGGCCGCTTTGGTTTACGGAGCTGTTGTGTTTCCTGGGCTTTTCTACGGTTTCGTGAAAATATTTAACACTTACACGCAATGGAGTGACGCCGACGTGGTTTCTGTTAGTGAAAGGTCAGAGCCACCTTTCCAAACTTCTTTAGCACAAATGCAACAGTTTTATGTTGTTTTATTTTATTTAACAGATAAATGTTGTGGATGTTTGCTTTCTCCTTTATAGCAATAAAAAGGAAAAGTTGGATCATTCGGCTCATGTTATTATGTATATCGGCCATATTATTATTTAATCATTTTTGGTACATAGTACATTTTTGTATATAGTATTTGATTCTTTGCACTTTTATGTTGTTTTTGAGCTGCTATGGCCAGTGAATTTCTCCATTGTGGGATAAATAAAGTTTGATCTTACTCTTACTCATGTCAAATGAACTATTGGAGTGTTTCCTGAGAGTCTTTCAGATAAAAAAAAGTGTTATTCCCGATTATTATTATTATTCCTATTATAGTTATCATTTGTAGTAGTAGTATTTTTGTTATTGTTGCTGTTGTTATTGTTATTATGTTTAAGTTTAAAGCATTCAGCACTGGTCCAACTGTTTCAGGTTGGTGTCTGCCATCCATGCATCTTTAGCTACTGCAGCTGGAGTCACAGTTGTAATATCCTGCAAAGACATGATGACTGACAGGTGGGACAACCACAATTAAATTACAAGTTTCTGTCACTACACAGGCCATTTACATGTACAAATAAATGACAATTTTTTTTTTTTAAATATTTGGACTAATTAACAGAATAATGTCATCTTTCCCGTTTGTTGATTCTAATGCCTCTCATCTCATCACACACAGTCACTGGCTGGTCAACAACTTTGTTCTGTTTGGAGCTCCCTACATGGCCTTTGATATCTATGCCATGTATCTGAGTCACTACCATGCACACAGGCTCACACACAGCTCTAATGTGCATTCGCCTCAGACAGTGAAGGCTTTCCTCAAGAAGGACTGGATGTTAGTCCTCCATCATGCAGTGCTGCTTCTCATTTTTATGCCCATTACTTTGGTGAGAACATAAAGACAACACTAATGATTTAATGCTCTTATTATTAGATATGCCCTTGATTCCTGTCCTTGCATCTTTGTTCCTCTCTACTAAGATGCAAGACAGGAGACTAATAGAAAAGAGAAGTGGCAGTATGCTTGTAAAATAAAATAAAAATTGGGACATAAAAGCAAGACACACTTCTGGCTCAGGTTTACTGGGTAGAGTTACTTGTCCTCCAAGGATAGGTTCCCATATAAACTCCAAGCCCTGTCATGTACCACAGTGTCTCTGGGCAGGACAGCAATGCCCCAGGCACTCATAGTTCTGGTCCAGTTGAGTAGAGCACCATAACCATGCAGGTCAGTTGGCCCTGAGGACCAGGGTCAACTGACCTGCATGTTAAAACTTGTTTTCTGAAACACACCCCTGGACCACTGTTCATTAGTGCTACTGATTACTAAATCTAAAGACTAAGTAATCATAGCACTAATGAACATTTGAATCACACTCCTGATTTAAATGATTGGATTCAGCTTGTCAACCAACAACAAATCAGCAACAAACCAACAAATTGATTTTAAAAGCTTTAAGATGACCACCATATACTGTGTAAGCATTACTAGTCAAAAGTTTGGACATACCTACTGTAGATGTCTACACTTTTGATTGACAGTTATAAGGATCCAGTATCGCTGGATCCAGTGACTCTTGTCGTGCATTACGTCAGATTGAAGCAGTGCAAATAATGAAGTAGATGACTACATATATCTTTTATGTAGATTTTATGGTTTCCACATCAAAAATACTTGCTGAGAGTGTAATGTCTGATTTGCAGTTTTTTAGGAGAGGGCTGGGAGATTTCTTCATTGGCTGCCTGTTCATCACAGAGTTCAGCACTCCTTTCATCTCCACTGGAAAGATTCTCATTCAGGTAAATGAAAAAAAAAAAACTTCAAACCTCTGAACAAAATGTACACAACTGTCAACTAGTTTGGGTAGACTTGGATCTGAAAATATTTTATCTTGTGAGTGGTGGAGGTGGAATAGTGGTGTAGTGGTCAACACTTCTGCCTCACAGCAAGAAAGTTCTTGATTCAGTTCTCAGCAGGAGTCTGTCTGTGTGGAGTTTGTATGTTCTCTCCATGCTTATGTGGATTATAAAACATGCATGTTCAATTATAAGTCACTTTGGATAAAAGCATCTACTATATGTAATGACAAGATTTACAGGATCTCTTATAGAAATAGCTTTAGCCTCCCTATCTTCACTTAACTTCATGCTACACTCACTGTACCTGTGAGAAATGGGGTTTGTTTAGTTCAACTCCCTTTTTCCCCAGTAGAAGCAAAAACAAATACCTATTGTTTCACTTTACTTCAGAAAAGTGCAAATAATCTCCACATTGTCTGATTTACTGTACACCAGTTAGAGAGCCCAAAATATCTACTTCTAACATACTAGTACCTCACACTCCAGGACACTGCAGAATGTTGTTTGTCTAGACCCTGATGGCTCTGAGCTCCTTTAGGAGCCCAAGGCAGTCCTGCTCAATATTAAGCAGGGTGTCATAATGATGTCAGATTGATATTTTACTCACTGGAAACTTTGATATTTCATTAAGACCACTGGTAATAATAAAAACTTGTGAAAATTGAATTATATGTCTCTTTTATCACTTGTTTCCCAGGTGACAGTATTTCACACAGTTTGTGTGTGATGTTTGTCTTTATAAATAAAAATGAACAAAGATAATGTACTACTACATAAATGTTTTGCAGAGGATATTTGTCCACTTTTTTGGGGGGGGGGGGGGGGGGGGGGTCTTTAGACTCAGATTGGGAGATCATTTGGATCATTCAGCATCTCGTTTATATTCATTTCCTGTGACTCATCCTTAAATTGTCCTCTGGTCTCTAGCTGCACCTTGATGACACTATACTGTACAGAATTAATGGCATCATCGTCCTCCTGACTTTCTTCATGTGTCGGATCCTGCTCTTCCCCTACATGTACTGGTTGTATGGCCAACAGTTTGAGATCCCTCTTCACAGAGTGGTCTTTCATCTCCCTCTGCAATGTAATGTGGGTAACCTGGTCATCGTGGCTCCACAGATCTACTGGTTTATCCTACTGCTAAGGAAGGCTAACAGACTCTACCTGAGAGGAAAGAAACAACAGAGGGAGAACAAAAAGGCATGCTAAGAAAAGATGGACCCAACTGTAGTGATAAATTGCCATTACACCATTGTTAGTTATGCATTTATGATTTCTGACTAAAACAGTTGAGTAGAATATTTACTTAAAATTTTTTACAGTCAAATAACCACACAAATGATGATTTGTTTATTACTGGCAACCTGTCCAAGGTGAATCTCTGCCATTCACCTGAGCTGTGGTAGGCTCCAGTAGACCCCTGTGACCCTGTTCAGAATTAAACAGGTATAGAAAATAAAGAAATATCTATTTATTAAATGAGTGATTAAAATGCCTGTTGTCATGTACTTGGTCTTGCAATCAAAGTTACAGGTCTATTCTGTTCACATGAGTGGGCAGAGGGAAACATAAAGTAGGGTTAAAAGTTCTTTAGATTTTATAGATTGATCTTACAGCAATGTATGAATACTGTTAAGTGATGTTTTCTCCTCTATACATTTACAAACTAAATTGTTCCTTGGTGGTTTGTGCCTTTTCATTTGTTCCGCGACCAAAATATTAAAATGGTGCCATGGTGAGTGAGAGATTTATTTTTAGTTTGGTTAATTATTTGAAATTGTTGCAGGCATGAAATGCACAATGGATTTAAATTAACATGAAATATCTTGAGTTTATACTGTTTATAGAGAAATAGTACATTCAGCTCTTTTTTTCTTTTGTGCCTTCGATAGGTAAGTTTATTTGTATAGCACATTTCAGCAACATGGCAATTCAAGGTGCTTTACATAATGATTGAATAATGAATAAATTGAGTAATTTATAAAACAACAGAAGTATTTTAAAGTCTATTGTCTGAGATAGAATGTAAGGACCTCAGACCTGGAATGATGTGGTCCACTTGGTTCTACTGAGAACTTGAGCGGTGTGATTATAGATGAGTGGTCTGACTTTTTAGGCAGATCTGTGAAGACACTATTGCAGTAATAATTTTGAAGATAAATGCAGGGATATCATCCCAACTTTTGCATCCTAACTTTTTGTGTTACATAAATACAACACTGTTACAACTGAGGGAAATTTTTTTTTTTCAAATTGAAAAACAAAAGCTTTACCATTCAGTTCAATTTAGCTCACCAGCTGTGCTTGTGTTGCTGAAGTAAGTATGAATGAGGCAACACAAAGATATGCACTTGAAAATGTTAATTTTTATTTTTTTTATTCACTTAGATTCCAAATTCAGGTTATCTTTTGCTACTTTGGGAAAATATAACACACCTGTTCTTAAGTACAGTGAACAACAGTCTTCAGTGAAAAAAAAATGCCCGACATATGAATTCTCATGTTAAGCTGGTGAGGACACTAGCTGAGCGATCTTTTGCTGCAGAACAGCTTTCATCTCCTGGTTGTCCAGATTGTCTGTGATGGTGGAAAAGAAATGGCGGGTGTTTTTGCAATCCAATGGGCCACAGCTGTCTGGGAAAGCAGCCATAGTGGCCTCATAGTGACTTAGGATCTCCAGACTGCACAGGAACAGGGATTCAGACTGGCCTCCTGGTATCATCACCTGGAAGGATAGCATTTCATAAATAAGGCTTAATTTCTGATATAGAAGCCATTTCCCAACACACTCATCAGTTACACTGCTTGGTTAGTAAGCGTTAATGCAAACCTTCTGGGAAATCGCAGCACTAACGATAATTATTCCTACCTGGATGTGTTGCACATGGCAGAAGAGCTGGCTGAGAACAAAAAGAACCTCCTGGCTTGGAGCTGCCTCCCCCTCATTCTCCAAACGAGACTCTCTTGATACCTGAGGACAGTTTCCAGGGTCTGTCAGAGGGTCTTCAGACATTTTAGGGGATTCCCAAGAAATGTGACAAGGATTTGAATCCATGGATGACGGTGCTTTCAGAGATATTGAAGTACAACCAGCTACAGTATTAGGCACAGAAAGTGGTAACTTGGCTTTAACAGAGTTCATTATATCCCTCACAGCATGGGCATATAATGTGCTGGCATGGGAACAGTCATTGGCTGACAGCCAGTGAGAGCAGCTGGAGCCACAGAGCAGCTGGAATACTCGGAGCAGGAGAACCGACAGGCGGAGTTCACACGAAAATTGCTTTAGATTCAGGAGTGGTAGATAGTCGACATACTCCAGGGAGAAAGGAACATGTAAACGAGCAGAGGTAATCAGCTCCCTCAGGACTCTCAGCAGTCTGGTCCATTGGGAGATGGAGCACCAGGGTAGGATTTGGGTCAGAGCCACCAGCAAGCCTTTGCTGAACATGTTGACGTGGTCCGGCTGGCGTTGATCCAGAGAGAGACAGGACAGCATGGTGGACTGCAGAGAGTCAGAGACACAGCAGCACTCCATCCAGGCTATAAGACCTGTGCCCTGCCCATATTGAGGCAGGTCCAGGCCTGACCAGTCCTAAAGAGGTGACACACAGAGAAGCAACAACACCTCAGAATTCTCAATGGTTTGAGTCCAGGAAAACAGGACACAAGTTTCTTTGTTTCTGAATACCATTCACCTTCCATCTCGAAGGCATCATTTGGAGTGGAAGGCCAAACATCTTCGAGAACAAAGAAAAAGAAGTCCACTTGCCTTGATTCAAGCCTTTCAGTTATAATTTGGAGGACAGAGTCTGCACCAGTATATGCTTCAGAATGAGCCACGATTGTGAAAGGCTGAATACAATAACTAACATGTCACTTTACATACATATGCAGTATTTTCCCACCCCGCAATAAACAAAGGTAAGTCAATTGTAAATACATTTGTTTATGTATGTGCATGCATGTGTATTCACATGCACAAATGCCTCATTAATGGCACACAGTCAACTCCCTTCTGCTTCCTACAGACTTTAGGGAAAAAGTAGTAACCAAGCAGAGCCACAAATATTTCCCCATTTCTTTTTTAAATGATCTTTTATCAGTGAATAGTTTGGTTTTAAGAATATGATGTAAAATAAAAATATGGAAAAACAAACCCTCTGACATGTTATGGCCCAGCTTGTTGGGCTGCAACATAAAATTGAGGCAGTCTAATCAACCCTGATTTTAATAAACATAGACTTTCTATGAATTACTTTTTATGTGAACAATTTGCAAACCACTTTAGGAGCAGAATTGACAACATTAGAACCAACGTTTTACTTGATCAAAAAACTGTTTTTAGTGAAACTGAAGGTGTGCTTTTACCTGAGAAAACACTGGACAATTTTGTCCTGGCTGACCCAAAAATCACCTCAACCATATGGTTGAGCAGGCAGTTAAAGGGTTAAACCCTGCAACACCACCTTCAGTTCAGGTGACAAAGGACAGTACAGCACTGCCAGAGCAAAACTAAAGAGAAACACTGAAGAAGCAAAAGAGGCCTACAGAAATAAGATTGAGGACCCTTTATCACAACAGCAACAGCAGATTACCAAATACAAAGGAAGACCCAAATGCACAGAACTCACTGGTGGCTCACTAGTTGAGGAGCTAAACCATATCTTTCCCTTTGGTTTGAGGCTAACAGGACTTCCACCACAATGCATCTACCCTCATCAAACATTAGCAATGTTGAGTTTAGGTCACTCTTGATGATTCATTGATGTGTTTGCACATTGTGTTGCAGGAGTTCCTACCTGTTCAGGTAGATCACACACATCCAACAGGGATGAAGGCACCTCATTTTTAAAATGTTGTCCCCACACAGGCTTCAGGTAAAACCGAACTGTCCAGTCTAATTCCTCCATCTTGTTGTAGAGCCAGAAGAGAGCTCTGGACCATCTGCTGGGGGCAGCTGCCACCGCTGAACCCACCACCTGTCCAAGATTGGTCAAAAGGGACACAAGTAGCTCTTTGGAGTTGATGAAGTGGATGGTACTATCTTGAGGCTGGTCCCGAGTTCTACAAGAAATTAGATATATTTATGGTGAACTCTACATGAATCCAATTACTTCACTCTCTGAATGTTGTTAAATAGACCAAGAATTTCAAGAACCAGAATGGTAGGTAATATCTGGATATAGACTAAAGGTTACAAGCGCAACCATCAAACACCTGTTAGCTTGGTTGTAAAGCTGAGCCAGGACGTAGAGTAGGGGAAAGGGAGAGCAATTCAACACCCAGTGACAAGAGGGGTCCAGTTCTTCGATGTCCATAGACAGAGCAATGTGGAGAAGTCGCAAACCCAACTCAGTATTGACAAAGCAGGGACCTGGACAAATATAGGGTAATAATTAGTTAAACATGGGCAGACAGGTTATGGATATGGACAGGTTGAAACAGCTCCATAGCAGTTTCATATTACAAATTTTTAGATGATTATACATTTGGTGATTTTTACATAATTCTTTCCTACTGTGTCCCAAATAAAATGAACACCTACAGAAAGAACACAAGGTGATTGCTTGTTGACAGTACTATGGATTCAATATAGAGAAGTATTGTATACTGTATGTCCATACAACACTGATTGTAAAGCTCTCCAGAGATGCTGCCCTCTGAAAAAGGGTACAAGATCAGAGGAGACCTGCTCCATGGTTTAACTTGGAGCCATGTGCAGTACATTAATGCCAACTTCGAGAAGACTGAAAAGGCTTTTGTGTTCCACCAAGTTAGAAGCATGTTACACAGTCTAGAAAGATGCTATTAAGATATATATGTGAAGACTCCATAAAGCTAGAACAGTTTATTAACGTTCATTGGGATACCAGTTAGGGTGATCAACACTACTATTATTATTATTATCCTAGTGTTTGTATAACAATTTTTATTGTAAATGACTGGTAAAAAATAAGGTAAACCCCATCTCAAAAGAGTCAGACAATGAATTTAGTACTTCAAACTTGTACCATTTTAATTCCCTATTTCCTGATTGTATTCTAAGGCCACTTGGCTTTCAGCCGAACCAAAATGAGCAGCAAGATTACCTGCACGATTAGAATGAAAGATCATATTTCATGAATTTAGGATGGAATTTGTCCTTCTTGGACATAAAGTCCCCAAAAGCCTTGGTCCTTTTTGTCTTAAAGAACTAGTAGATCTATAATATTCCAACAGAGCACTTTGCTCTCAGACTGCAGGTTCACTTGTGGTTCCTAGAATTTCCAAAATTAGAAGGAAGCAGGCTATCAAAGGTCAACCAATATGGCCTTTCTGGCTTCTTTCTTTCTTTCTTTTTTTTTTTTTTTTTTTTGAATCAGGACTAAAGCTGATTTAAGTTTTTGACCAAAAATGCTGTGATGATTTTGTGTAAAAGCATGCATAAATTGAAAAAAAAAAAAAAAGGTAATGCATTTAAAAGTATTTACCAAACGATAAAATCTGGATAACAATTTGTGTGCACTTCTTTCATTCTTAATTCTAAATGTGTAAAGTGGGGTAACTATATCAAGCGAGATAAGAGCATAGCTAATTTTTCCTCACTCTTTATTGTTAAACTGTTTTATTTAAGCATTAATAGTAGGATTCTCACCTTCTGCAGACAGGTTAGGAAGGACAAAGTTGTTCACAACCTCTTCGGGTGACAGGAACCTTCGTCTATGCTCCTCATTCATGTTGGGCAACATCAGCAAGACCAGAAACTTGACAAACTGTTCTTTATCATTGGCTGACATTGATTTGTTCTGAAGCATTTCCTCTAAACATCTGCAGAGCAGACTACTAGCCCTCGCAGCGTTCCTCCCTACACGTTTTTTCCCATCTGTATCTTTTCCTTCTTCTCCATCTTTAACTCTACTCTGACCTCGAAGTCCAGGCAGGTGCTGCAGGATCTGTGCCACAATAGAGAAAGCGCCTTTGTTAAAAACAGCTGAATGGCAGCAGGACTTCAAAGCAGCCTCTGGGTTTTGAAAGGCCACCCTTGCTACTAAAGATACTGCTGTGGTTAGGGTGCCTTGGGACACTGCTGCTGATGCCCCAGCTCCTCCATGGATGATGCAGTTGAAAGCCATGTTAAGTTCCTGTTCAAATCCTTCTGCAATAGCAGAGGGAACAGAGCCCCCAAAGAACCCCCTGCTAGATAATCTTATCATAGCAGCTAGGGTTTCATTCTTATCTTCTAAAGAAAGTGCAGAGAAAATATCTGCAATGATCTTCATCAATTTTCTGTTCTGGCCAACATCTGAACTCCTGCCATGCAGTTTACTCATGAGGGTAGATGAGAGACCAATAAGTATTCTGGGCTGCTGAAAGGCGGCTTGGTTCTTCTCCAGGCAGTCCACCCAGCGTTCATCACAATCTATCCAAGATGTCTCTGTGGCAAATAACACAGCAACATTTTTGTAGTCTTCTAGTTGGTGAAGAATAATGGTGGTGATGACTTTTGCATGCACTTCAGGGCTGATCTCTATAGCAGGTAAAGCTAGTGACATCAGCAAATGTTCTAGTATATTCTTCTCAGTCACAGCTGTGGGATGTTTGACTTCATCAAGAGCCGCCAGGACTCTCTGAACACTTTGTTCAAGCTGCAACATTGAGCTGGAAGAAACTGAGCTGTCACAGATGTTGAGGAGCTTCCTGTCTTGCCAACATTGTGCGAGTTCTGTTATGATCCTCAAGGCTTCGCCGAGTTTCATGTTGGATTGAAATTGAGAAGGTGAATGAGAAGCATACAAGTTTCGCTGAGCTTCACGAATAAGTTCTGCAGTTATGTTCTCATTCTTTCCTCTGGTGCTGATGAATTTACACAGGATGCACAACTTCTCTTTGACTGAAAGTATGACTTCTTGGTCTATTAGGAAAGATGTGTAAAGAGCATCGAGGGAAATGGACAGGGACTGGAAACACAGGTCTGTTGATGACACCTGATCTGTCATGTCTTTCAATGTGTGAAGAAGAATGTGCAAAACATCACTGTTTTCTGGTAAACCTGGCGTGTCTAGTTTTTGTCTTTTAGCAGCCTGAGGGGAGAGACTACAGGACTTTGAGGAGAGACGAGCAAACTGGCTAGCAAACATCATTTCAATACTTTCACCATCTCTTGCTTTTAATTCATGTTGGCCTTTCCACAGTTCCCACCACACATCCAGAAAAAATTGGACATCCTCCTCCCTTTTGGGATCACTCCTAACATGCTTGATCAGCCTTTTCAGCTCAGTGCAGATTGAAGGTAGAGGAAGATGCAGGAGAAAATTGGCAAAAGTATGTGCTGCTTCTGTTGACTTTACCAATTCCAACAGGACAACAGAATTAACCTCAGGAAGGCTGTTTTGGAGACAGAATAAAGAGTTCTCCCTCCATGTTTCCTCAACATCCTCCTCAGCTTCTGCACACAACAACTTCAGCCATGCAACACAAATTACCCTCTTTTTCCAGTTCAAAACATTCAAGTTAGGATGACTGTCGGGTTCATCCTGTCTGCATATTTGTCTGACTGCCTGAACGATTGGCTTTCCGACCTGGTTCCATTCAGCTTTCTGAACAGAGGACAGGGACGCAGGGTGACACAGTTTATCTGCCAAGAGGAAAGCACCTCCAAGAACTGCAGACTCTAAAACAAAACAAAAACAAACAAACAAAATACACAAGATGTAAAAATTAGCGCTAAACAGAGACATAAGATTTAATTCATTCACATATATAAACAACTAGGAAACCACTAATAAATATTCCCATTCTAATTATTTGTAAGCACCGGCAGATGTGGATTTCCCCTTTTTGCATTGTGTGCCAATCAGTATCTCTATTGTCAATTCTATTAACAGCTTAAAAATAGTAATATGACCATTTTACTTTTTTTAGATGAACAGTAAGAATACACAAAATCCGTTTTGTCTCTCTCATTTGAATTTAGGATAGATTTGACATCTTTTTCTTGCCATTAATTTATTTCTCCGACAGTGGAAAGTGACAGCAGATGGAAAGCAAATACACCACCTCTGTCAAATTTCTTCGCTTTATATTCTTCATAAAAGTTAGGCTAAGTGACTTTACATGATTTCTAGCTGAAAACACTTTTCTCACATTCTTTGACCATATCATTATTTAGTAGCTGGCAACCTTGTAAGTATCTGGAGGCTCAAAAAACTGGAAGACAAGGGATTGAACCAGGATATATCATTTATTCTTGCTAAATTCAAGTTGGTTGCTTGAAAGTTGAGAGGCTTAAATGACCACGATTAGTTCTGTGCAGCTAATTCAGGTAAGATCAGTATTTCCTAACCCTCTACACTGTGATGGGAAATAAATTTAATCAACAGTTATTGAGTCTACGTAATTGATTACACTGAGTACACTAATTGTTTTTTTAAAGGAATTTTCCTTACTTCCTCTGCCAACACAACTCTAAAAATTATCCAAATATATATATATATATATATATCTATGCATCTATTATCCATACCTGCGTATTAATAAATGTGGTCACATGAAGTGATATTTGTCATTGCAACCTAATTTGTCAGATTTCATCTTACATATATGAAATCAGCTTCATTTTCAACATTACTGAAAAGCAGGAAGAATTTATGGACGTAAGAAAAGCATGAAGCGTCTTCTTACGTCCATAAAAGTACAAGCGTAAAGTTACCTTTGCTCAGCATCGGCGTCATAGTTTCTGTTTATAAACGCTGTTAGGACATCATGGTCACCAACAACAGTCCAGTAAATTTGTTGGATGTAGCGGTTGAAGACCTCTATTAAGCTGAAAAGACAGATTCAACCATAAACCCTAAACCGAGGCATTGACAACACTGCTGCAGAAACGTTGAGAGAAACGCGTGGAGGAAGGTCTTCCTCCTCTCCTTGTGACTTTTAATGGCGGCTGGCATCCAGCTTCAATGTGTATTACCGCCACCTACCGGATTGGAGTGTGATGTGGACCTGGACCAAAATTAGAGAGAAATATTTTCCCCTTCTATTTTATTGGCAATCAACGAAATGGAGTTCAGTATCGTCACCTCTGGGATGGATCAGGACATACAGAAGATGACATTTGAAGTGAATCCAAACATTTCATAAAAATTTTCTTCTCAAGTAAGAACGGACATTTTTTCAAAATTCTTGACAAGTATATTTATTTTTCATTTACTTCAAATGTTGACTATTGTATACATAAAATCTCATTGTGCAACTTTAATGTGCACATTCCTTTTACCTTCATAATATGCAACTAATGGTTAGAAGGCAATTATTGATTAGTCTTTTCAGTTTAGACACAAAGAAAAAAGGCACCATTACACAAAACACCTTCCTTCCAGATCTAATCATGCTACAAGTTGTTTGCAGACAATACTGATATAATATACATATGAACAACAGAGTTTTAAACAAATTCTTGAAGAGTGATGCAACTAGGCTTAATCCAGTGTTTCTTCTTTGTCACATCGGCCAATATGACACTATAAGAGCTTTGATTTTATGCATTAAACTCAAATTTTAACAAGAGACATACACATATAAATATATTACGTGCTCTCAAGCACTTTCTGTAATGGAGAGCACATAATATTCTTCTAGCTGAACCTAAATGATTTTTGGTAATAAAGTCGGTATCGTAAAATAAACCTAACTGCCTTGAAAGTTAATGTAACTTCTGTAACTCGTTTTATTTACTTGTCTTTGATCAGGACATCACCATCATGAATTCTGAGAGAGATTTACACTCAAGGCATAGCTGATACAGGAGTTTTACTGAGGGATCCATAGTTAATGGATATGCAAATTTTTTTAAGTGGTCATATGAGGAGATTCTTGAGAGCAAATCGTTTTTACTTTAGACTATTCTCTGGAAACCCAGAGGCAAGAGCCATCCGGAGAGCTTGAGTTGTATGACCAAATTTAAAATAGGATTTCACAACTTAAAATAACTGAACTTCAGAGACTTAATGATTTATTGTATAAAATAGTGAATTTTCCAAAATAAAATTATAAATAACATTTCAGTACCCAGTGACTTTAGGCTATACATATTAAAATGCCTTTGTCATTCAACTTTTTCTTTCCTCCTGGTGGTGGTTACTTGGGCTTAAAACCATTTCGAGGAGTAGTGCATCTGCAGACAGCAGATGATCATCATGTCAGGTGATCAGTGGGGGACCAACACCGAGAAGAAATAATTCATTTAGTCCTGAGATCTCCCTGTGTAAAGAGGAGGAAATTTCCTTGGTAAAGTATTCTTCTGAAAGATGTTGCTCTCACATTTTAGGAAAAGTATGTCCCATATTTCTGTTAATGCTGTTATGTTCTGAAATTAATGAAAAATCTTTTTGTCTACTGTTTTTAACTAGATGGTCATCCAGCTGAGCGAGGCTTTCCCTCACTCAAATGACTGTGATGAACTGGTTTATTTTTTGCACTATACAATCTTTTTCTGACATTACAACTTCATTGTTTACATAAATGCTTACTTTTATACTTTATACCCCCCTTCTTTACTGTACTTTTTGTATATTGTTTATTTTTAACTATTCTGTTGTTTTGAAACTATTCTTTGTATTTTTTTGCCCCATGCGAAGGAGAGAAATGTCCTTTTTGATTTCTGTGTATGTACTCATATACTGCAGACAGACTAACTGGAGGATGAGATGCCTGCCTCAGCTAGTTTAATATATTTCCACAATGGTTTTCATGCTTTTTGCATCCCCTTTTCAGTTTTAGGGTACAGTCATGTTTTTAGAGAAATGTCCCATCCATCCATCTTCTTTCGCTTCATCCGTATTTGGGTCGCGGGGGCAGTAGCCTAAGCAGGGAAGCCCAGACTTCCTTCTCCCCAGCCACTTCTTCCAGCTCATCTGGGGGGATCCCGAGGCGTTCCCAGGCCAGCCGAGAGACATAGTCTCTCCAACTTGTCCTGGGTCACCTGCCTCTTAAATTTAGTCTCTAACCAACAGAGATTAAAACTGACTTGTGCTTCAACACTAAAATATTAATTCAAAATGTTTTGCCAGTAACACAAAACAAACACGCTTTAAGTCTCCACAGATCCAACTAAATTACTGAAACGTGTTTCATCGTCAACCCATCAGAAGTCAGCATCAAACTGCTCATTCCAATCATTTATCTAAAGACCGTTTTCAAATAGGTTCATCACTGTCCAGACAAAATTACTTTCAAAACCTTATAACGTGAGCAATTAAAAAAAAAACAAAACAAAAAAAAAAAAACACACACACACGCAAATTAGCCGTTTCTTACTGGAGTTGAGTAACAGCAGTGAAGAAACGACCACCAGAGGGCGACCGTGCTCATTCTCACACGCGCGCACTTCAGCAGTCACGTGGTTACTTGTAACCGCTGAGAGGTTCTGACTAAAGTCTTCAGAAGTTCAGACTCCATGTTATGGACGGAGCAGCAGAGGAGACCAGGTTAGTATTTATTTATTCTTCTTCTGTCGTTTAATGGGACTAAAACAAACATCAATTTCTGAATTATCACTGTACTGTGATCAGGAAAGCCGCTCTGATAACAGAAGAGCCCCCACCCCCTCCCACACACACACACACACAC
>JAOWBL010052881.1:0-23778 GCA_028564865.1 Zenarchopterus dispar | reverse complement strand
ATGGTTTAGTTTTATTGATGACTGAGGTCAGCACAGGGAGGTCATTAGGGACGAAACTGTCTAAAGTCAGATCAGGAACTGAGGACGTCACTGAGGCTGAAGAAACACCCACAGCCACTGCCAGTTGATTTCTTCTCTAATTTTGATGATTTTACTGTTAAAGAAGCTCATAAAGTCTCCACTACTGAGAGCTGCAGGAATGCACATCTCAAAAGAGATGCGACTCTCTGTCAGCCTGGTAAACAGAAATGAACAGAAACGTGGGTTATTTTTATTAGCTTTTATTAATGATGAATAGGAAGCTGGACTTAGCATTGCAAAGAGCTTTTTAAAATCTGCTCTTAGACTATCTATAGATAAACGTCTAGAGTGTCCATGTGTGGGTGAATCCACTTTCCACTTTCAAAACTATCAGTGTTTCACAAATCTGCTCCTGTGGACCCCCTGCTGTCTGTGCTGCGAAACATCTTATTGAAATAAATGTACCAGCTTGTCATCTGCAGAGGCCTAATAATGATCAATTACTGAAACAGATGTGATGGTGCAGATGAATATCTAAAACAGCCGGAACATAAAATCCCTACGACCACAAGTGGAAGACACTGACATGCATTATTTTAAACTGCAAATACGAAACATGTTGTCATTTTAAATCAAGGCCTTATCTGAAAGAAGAAAAGTACACATGAAGGGGATTTCAGCTGGATATACAACACTACCCGGTGGCCAAAAAGGTAAACTATGCTGTTTTGGTTCCCTCCTTGGCTCGCGGGTTGTGGGCATTTTGTATGCACTAAACATACCAGCATACTTTTCTTCTGTGGTTTATCTTCCCTTTCTGAACCATTTCATTATTCCATTCAGTATTGACACTACTCATTGGTTGTCAGTTAGTCATTATAACTCACTAATCTCTAGATGTCAATTGGTGTTGCATTCAGAAATTTTTTCAGTTACAGAAAATAAAAGGTAGGGAATTGCAATGGAAAATTATCAGTCACTCTGTGAGTTTATTATGAGAACACTCAGTTCAGACCAGTATTGTGTGCAGTTTGGGATGAGCTCTCTTGTACAGCTGCAAAGATGTTGTTTTGAGAGCTGCATGGTATTTTGTCTAAAGAGCAACTACCGGTGCTCGGTAAAACTGTTGTACTGATGACTTTCTGTGTCACTCCTGCATTGAAACTTGAAATGTATGTTCTGACACTTTTGCATGCAAAAGATAATTAAATAATTCATTAGTCTTTATTTTAGAGTGTTGTATTATTTCAGTCTTATTCAGGCATTAAAGTTACCTAATGGTTAAAATGTGTTTATACAGAGGTATTAGATACTTTTTTCCACAACAGCCTTTGTATGAAAGCGTCTTCCACTTTTTCCTCACAGTCTCTGAAATGCTAATTGATTTAATGAAAATGTTGAATAAAATAAATGCTTCAACTTATACTTTTATCCACTCAATACATGACGAGGAAGCAAGTACTACAACTTTGATTGTTACTGAAAGAGATATGTAGATTAGTCTCAATAAATAAATTGATATACTACTGAATAAAAAAATAACAGAAAATCTGTATTTTAACTCTTGCACATTCAGACAGAGATTATGGAGGATGAGTTAGGCGCATGATTAACCAGTCTTATCAAACAGGTGCTATAAATTTCATATCTAGGTTGAAACGCAGTCCATCAAAGTCCATCAGCGAGGTCTCTCCCAGGCAAAGATTTCAGAGCAGTCAGGGATGTCAAGATGAGCCATAAAAGGTCTTTTGAAGATCTACAAAGAAATTCTCAATATTGAGGACCACAGAGGCAGTGGCTGCGCAAGGGGACCTAGTATAGCAGATTAAAGACAAATTATGCTTTCTCCCCTTTGAAATTGGGATTTTCCAGCAGTGCAATCAGCTCAGAATTAGCAGAAAGTAAGGTGTTTGACCATCCATATTTATTTTCTTGTTTCTTTACAATACCAACAGAAAACACAAGAAGTTCTTTTGAACCTAAATATAAGAACTATAAGGAAATGACGTGTTGCCAATGTTACTGAATAGGATTTCCTATTCAGTAATGCTAAAAAGAGTTAGATCTGTGCTTGGTATTTCTAAATAGTGACTTTTGTTTTGGTAGAGTCATAGTTTGTGTATGTGTTATGTTGAGGTTGACTGACGTGGCATTTTCTGTAACTGATGCCGATTATTAAAATCAAAAGCCCAATAATTACAACCTTCATCTGTAATCTACATCTAATAATATCCATGTCTTTTCAATTTGTTTCTTAATGCAAGAGAATGAAAAATACCGGGTTTCTGGTCCATTCACAGTCATTTCCCCCCACCTCTTCATCTCCTTTATTCTGTTGTGCTGTGTGAATTGCATGAAGGCGTTCTTGCTCTTTTATACCTTTGATCCACCTTAGAAGGTAGTACTATGACTGGGGTGAAATTAGTGCTGTATGAATTGGCGTTGTGGAGAAGTGTTACAAAAGCACAAGTATGGCTGCAAACTCCACACAGAGTATGAAATCACTCTGTAACAATGACTGTCAAAAGCAGACTTGAAGTCAGAACGCTCAGCCAAGCTAAAAATGTTGTGGAAAAAAAAAAACCTCCTTTCGAACTCACTGGCCACAAAGGCAGAGATCAGCTGGACTGGCTGCAGTACGACCTTTGACTGCTCAGTAAACCCTGTCTCCACTGGTCACACTTTGCTCATGCCGATCCACCGTCATCTGCAAGTGCAGGAGCACTGCAAATGCCAACAGCAAGCAGGGCTGGGCTCAGTTTTGCTGTTGTTTAACGTTCAGCCCCAGCTTGATTAAAATATTCAGCAACCAGAGACATCAAGGACCTGTTGCTGACCATGGACCACAAAGCAGAGGAAAGGGGCCATCTTCAGACTGTGGAACGCCATAATACTTTGTGAAAACAGGCATGGGGAGAAGGGGAGGGTTTATTGTGCCTTTGTGAGATTGCTGTGAATGCACAGCTGGAGAGTGGAGATGAAACAAAGACACGCTCTATAGAGTGCATCTTTAATTTGGCCATTTATTTGTTTATTTTTTGTTTTCTTCATTGTATCTGCTTCAGTAGTACAATGCACCACTCAAACCTTGAACAGCCGGTCTGTTTGACACAAGATCTGCTTTATAAATGTATGTGCATTCATCAGCTTCATTGACTTCAATTTAGTTGTTCTGGGTAAAAACAGAGTGAAATCACTTACATGTAGCCTCAAAATATCCCTGTACCTATGAAAATTATCAATGCAATGTTGCTGAAAGGTCCAAAACGTGTTTTGATTTTCCAAGGGTTCTTAACTACCTGTAGTGATGAGGACTGATTGCAGCTGTGGCTTCTCCCTTGCCAGCATAATAAACTGGGTGTCTGCCAGGATGCTGGAAATTTTAAGCTAGCTCTATTAAATCTGTCAAGGCCAGTAGTCAAATATGTAAGCAGAATTTTGCCAGAGTCTCCTTGAAATCTGCCAAATGCATCTGATCAAGGTGCGACTTGCTGCAGCATCAGTTATGCTTCATGCATGTTTTTCATGCAAAAGAAGTAATAGTTAATACTTAAACACCACATTCTTAGATTTATTTTTGGGTTTGAAAAAAGGATGGAAAATTAGATAAAATAATTACATACAGCTGCAAGAAATCACTGAATTCCCAGTTTTGCCATGACATTCATGCCGATAATGAATGCATTTAAACATCTCAATGGATTGTCTTTTTTTTCTTTTTTTTTCTTTACTGGCTGTTATTTATTGTGCTTTCATATGGACTTGCTGTGAGTCAAACGTCACCTTTTAACCCACAATATTCAGTGCCATCTGTTAACCAATGTGTGTAATCCACATTAGCGTGGGCAGCCAGCCTTGTGGTAGTCATCAGTTGTGATTTTTCTTCTGCTTGGTTGTGTAATGCCCAGTGATGACTTCCTACCGGAGGATTATTCTTGATGGTGGCCCAGCATCATAGAAGGCTAATCATATTATCTTGTGTCTAATCAAAGAGAGTAGCACAGTCTCCCATTTCACAGCTGATGATGCGTAAGAACCAATAAAAGATACCTCGCTTCTGAACTTGTCAAGGTTTTTCATCATATGAAGAGTGCTTCAAAGCTAAAAATAAAATCAGCAAACAATCAAGTGTTTGACCAAAAAAAAAGTTTATAAAGCCAACACATTTATTTGAGAAGAAAAAAACGTATTTAATCTGCCAGCAATGTGTATGCTGTATAGCCATGGCAGAATATTACAGATTGACATTTTGCTTTCAATAGAAATCATAGGTATTAACTATAGAGAGAGAAAATGTCATACACCATGCGATGCTGTAAATATTTATTGAGCAGCAAGTCACCTCCGGGTGAAAAAAGTTTTGAATGTGGTTTAATAAACTTGCTGAGAACTCTGCATTATCAGTTTGCAGTCTCCAGCCTGAGAAGACTGTGATATACCTCAAACAGATATTGTTACTGGTACATTTCCACCTTCCTGCAACCTCAATCTTAATGTTTAAATGACTCATGCTATAGTGTCGTCATAGTCACTTTCCTGCCTTGCTGTACAGATGTGACTCCTTTGCATGTAATGGAAGTAAATCTGAATAAATCCCAGTCAAGTCGTCCTTTTTCTGTCTTGCTCAGAGACACCAAGTCAAATGGTACAATTTTTCTCCTCACAACAGTTTTCAACAGATGCAGATCTTTAAATTGTAATTATTATCAAAATTGTAATTCCTTGGTGCTTTCAAAAAATATGTTTGCAAACCACTGTAAAGATTTTCAGCGGCAGTGAAAGCACTGTACTAAGAGTTGCTTTTATCTACTTCAATCCCATTCTTACACATTAATTCATGTCATCCTTACAATCTCAGCATGTGGTGGGATCAGCGGAGATTAGTAACACGAATCACACTGTGCACATTCGCTTCTATGATCGGTTCAATGGTAAAACAGTGTTAACAATGCAAGCCATAGCTTGTAGGAATGAATGTAATCTTCCCCATACGAATCTGTGCTTTTACTGATTTGTGAGCGTAAGACAGGACCTATTGTGGATAAAAAATGTAAAGTGCTTGAATTGTAGATAATTTTCCACCAAGTCTACCACCCACCTGTGCACCTCCTCCTACAATGCACCACCATCTCCTTCTTGTGTGTGCGAATGCAAAAGGCTGTATAGAACAGTCATGTTCTGAGAAAACCCATCAAACCCCTTTAATGTTGCAGTTTCAGTGTTACCGCTTTGAACTCCAGACTAGGGTGTTTTCTAGGTGAGCGTAATAATGATTTCTCTGATGTAGCATAGGCATTGGTTGCAGCTTAATATTTTAAAGCTGTGACTTGCAGCTTTGTAATAATAATAATGATAAATCCACCAAAACATCAACTCGCAGCTAACAAGCCTTTCCCAGAACCCGAGAGATATAAAGACTGTTTGCAAAATATACAGTTGAGCAATATATTGTATAAAAAGGATACCAGTGAAATGCATTACTTGGTCTTGGATCTCCTTGTCTTTCAGAATATTACAATAAAACTTTGACAACAAGCTTTAACTGGGAAGGCTGTAGTTGTCCAGCCTCTCTGTTCTACTTCCACCTTCAGTTCAGTATACTGCAGCTGCTGATCTTAAGGCTCGGTCACAGTGACCCGTACCAACAACTGTGAACACTCTACAAATGATTTTTGGACCATTACCTACGGCCTCCTTGAGGAAACTTTATAAGAACCCAGTGTCTGTAACCTATTCCTAAGTTTGTGGTCAGCTCGATGGTCATATCCAAGATTTTTTTTCATAAATGTGGCACGAAAAGCCATGTTGGAGACCTGACGGACGAATACCTTCAGGACAATCTAAGAGAAGAACACGCTATGTTCATGTAAGTGTGGTGCAAGATCACATTAAGTTGTTCTGAAGGGCCCTTACAGCCGTCCCATGAACACCATTTGAAGGGAGACATGTAAGACGAAAGTACATATTTCCGTGCGTACTTCTGGAAGCATGTGGAAGTAAGTCATACATGTGCCGCTCAGCCGTAGCCAAACGAAGCAGCGGCTGCAACTGCAAGATCTTCTTCTTTTAAGGCGTTGTACTATATGTGGGTTTTTTTTTCTTTTCTTTTTTTTTGATGTTTTGGATCATGGATCCATTACCTGCAAATGAGGCTGAGTTTTTGGCACCACGCAGCATGTTTCACTCCAATAAACAATAAACATCAATAAACATCTTGAGACTTCATAATGTCCTGCATTCAAGGCCACTTGTAAAAAGAAACCCCAAACCCCGTTCATGTCTAGCCGCAGGTGTTTATTTTCTTTGAAAGTTTCATTTTTTTCTCTCCTATCTAAGACCAAAGAGCTGATCTGCCTCGACATAAACCTCCTTTTTTTTCTCATCAGTCCAAAGGTCATTTTCCCAGAAACTTCACGGCTTTTCAACATGTGTTTGATCAAATTGTGCTTCCTTCTTATTTTAGAATTTTACTTCTTCCAGATCTTCTTTTATGTAGCTCATTGTTGTTCAAAAGACATCAGAAGGTGCATTTAGAGAATAATGTACCTTGACAGTGGAGTATAGCTGGAATATTTTTAAAAATGTTTTCTTTTGCTCTTTGCTCTGCCTAAAACATGCAGGACACTGGCTCTCGAGGACCAGGATTTCCTACCCCTGGTTTAGGATGTTGGCCACAACCTCATGGACATTATACCTTTTGATATTTGTAGCTTTATTCAGAGGAACATGAAACTGCTTGGTGTTAATCTTATAGTCTTTACCTTTAACACTGCTGTCTATAAATATTGTTGCGAGCCCCTCAGACATCTCTCTCTATCGCATATGTTTAGCATACTGCTCACAATGATATTTTAGATGGGCTGACTGGCTGATAAAAATATGAACAACAGCTGTGATGCTAATTAAAGTTAAACAATTAATTTTCAATATATCTGTAATGCAAAAAATAAACAAATAAATAATGCCAGGCAAGGCAAGATAATCCAAATTAAAACCAAAATTTATTCTACGACTAGATGGAAAATTAACACATGGAAGCATAATGGAGAAAAAAACCCCAATGATTTCATAACTGAAAATGAAAACTGGCCAGCAAGGAAGAACAGAAAACCAAGTGTGCCAACAAGAGAAGACAATGAGAAGCAGGTGGCATGGTGGTTACCACTGTTGCCCCACAGCAATAAAATTCCTGGTTGGAATCCCAACAATGGCCTTCTCGTATGCTCTCCATGTGCTGGTGTGGGTTTATCCTAGCACTCCTTGAACAGTTCAAAAACATGTACATCAAGTTAGTTGTTTATTCTAAACTCTGCACAAATGTCATTGTGTTTGGTTGCCTATAAGTGGCCCTGGTGACCTGTCCAGGATGTACTTCCTGCCTTGTACCTGAAGAGAGCTGGGATAGGCTCCATCAGATCACCTAACCTGGATCAGAACCCCCACTCTTCTGACAAACTGACTGGCAACTGCCCAAAATAAAGTAGAGCACAAAAGCGTCCTCTTTACTTGTAAACTTGTAGAAAATTCAGGTCGTAGCTCCACATGACTCTTTGTGACAGCATCGAGAACCCAGTTCACTACCCTCCATTTTGGTTGGTTTACATTCATTCTGTGCCTGTTGGTTACCATAGCGACAGCGTGGGTCAACAAGGACACACAGATTGTATCTGATCACTCGCAATATATAATCTAAACGGTGCATTAGAAAAGTTAAATTCTGATTGGAAGTGGTAAAAAACAGATTTGGGCTGGTGATGTGAATAGGCTTAATAAACAGAACAAGAAAATCAAAAACTCTTACAAACAAGAGGATCAAGAACACATAACCCCTGAAATCACAACCAAAAAGCAATAAATGAAAAGAGCAGGTCATCCTTGCTGTTAAAAGAGCTCTAATCAATCAGTCTGGACAGAGAACACCTGGGAGTGTCTGCCACCATGATGTTAACCACAGATGCTTTGAGTGTCTGTGGGATCTGGGGCACGATCTCTGTGGATTAGGACTGCTTCCCACAGATGCACAGAGGCCCCAACAGATTGGTATCTGGGAAATTTAGAGGCCCAAAACACCTCAGACTCTTTATTATGTTCTTGTGTGTGAGGGTAGCAGCTGCTGCAGGAGAGTGATGCTGCCTAGCTGAAGTGGGGTGAGAGGGTCTGTTAAAAAATCTTCGATGGGCGGCATAAATGATATTTTTGTAAATATCAGGATAGAACATTGCATTAAAATGTGTTTAAAATGAACAATTTTCATAGTTTTATTGGTGTATTCTTTATTGGTGTATTAAGGCATGGTTTTGACACAGAGATTTGTAATCCATTTAGGAGATATGAAACTATGTTTTAGCCGCTGTATGACAAGTCTGCTTCCTTTAACTGGGAGGGGGGGGGGGCTAGCTGGTTTCTGGCTGTAATTGGTAACATGCTTCCGTCTTCTTGTCTGTCTGCCCTTTTATGGAACAAGCCCAAACTGAAAAGACCTAATAGGTGAATGTCTGAATATTCTGTGAAAAAGCATAAAAAGGCACATACTCCCCCCCACTCCTAACCTCCGTGTCTCCATCGCCTTCTTTTCTGAAATTACATTGAGTGTGTCTCACCTGACAGCGCACAGGAGCCCCCTTTGGTTCGTGAGTGGACCAAACCGAGCGCAGTGACAGCGGTGCCAGTCGTTTTGCGCGTCAGAGCGGATGAATGAAGCGGACTGAAGCAACAGCTGCAGAGACTGCGGAGGAACTATAGGCTCGATGTGATCCTGTATCCTGAGGTGAGAGATTTCATTAATTTGTTTATTGCGCTTTCCTGTCTTGTCCGGAGTTGTGACATGATGCGGCTTTCTCAGAGGATGAAGTCATGGTGATGTGCAGAGGGTCACCAGGGAATGAGGATTAGAAGTTCATTTACATGTTGCTCTTCATATAACTTTTTATAAATGTTGATTAGGATGCTAATACGTTTCCCCCCGTCGTTTTCTGTTGTTTTAGGTTTGGTTTCTTTGATTATGGAGAATTTTAGCGCTAGGAGCGGCAGTTAGAGGGTCGCTTTGCGTGCGTCTGCCTGAGGTGCTGTTGAGACAGAAAGACTCAGTTGCTCTAATGATCTGAGATCCTGCAGTTTATCTCTCCTTCTGACATCCATCGAGTCGAAAGAAATGAGACAAAAATCCTCTCCTTTTTCGATGTTCACAGTTTGAGATGGAGAACCAAGACAGTGTGTAGATGTTTTCTCATTCTTTCTTTTCTCTCTCTCTCTTTGCTTTTTTTTTTTTTTTTTGGTCTTGCTTTTATTTCCACGTCCCGTCCAGTGTGAATGTCCATTATGTTCCACCACCTGACGGACCAGACAGTGAACGGCAGCTGTCTGGGAGTCACCTCGGAGTGCAACAGGAGCGCAGAGGGAGACGCGCTCCAGCTTCCCACTTTTTCCACCGCGGCCAAAGTCAGAGTCATCATCACCTTCACGCTGTGCGCGGTGTCGGCCGTGTGTAACTTGGTCGTGCTGTGGGCCGCCAGCAAAGGTGGCAAGCGCAAGTCGCACGTCAGGATCCTAATAATGAACCTGACGGTGGCGGACCTGCTGGTGACTTTCATCGTAATGCCCGTGGACGCTGCGTGGAACATCACGGTGCAGTGGCAGGCGGGGGACGTCGCCTGCAGGCTGCTGATGTTCATGAAACTGGTGGCAATGTACTCCTGCGCTTTTGTGACGGTGGTCATAAGCCTGGACAGGCAGTCTGCCATTCTCAATCCTTTGGGAATCAGTGAGGCCAAAAGGAAGAGCAAAATCATGTTGACTGTGGCCTGGACGATGAGCGTCATCCTCTCGCTCCCTCAGGTAAGAGAAAACAGATTTTGAAGCTCTGCCACTAGGGGAGGTGGGGAATGGGAGGAGGAGAGAGAGACGGGGGCCAAGAAATCCTTCTGCGCGCTATTCTGCACTCCTGTTGCGCTTTAGCAACTTCTGTGTCTCTCACATAAGCATTATACCCCATCTAAATAGTAAAAACACTTAGAGGAGTGTTTCAACGTTTCAAAAAGTCTGAAGGTTGCCGCACAATGATTCTGGATCAATTGTCCTTGAGTTAGTCAGAGATACTGAGCAGAGGAAAGGCCACTAAGTGGATATCTGATCAGGCACTGCAGAGTTACTGTTTTCAAATGTCAAGAAGGCAGTAAGTTTCAAATCATCCCAGAGCTCTACTACCAAACAAAAGAGTCCCCCTAATGAACTGATTTGAGTGGCTTCGAAATTATGTTGAGGAGCCACAACCACACCAATATGACCTTGAAGCATGCACTTAGATCCAGAAGTATTTGGACAGGGAAAATAGCTTAAATGGCTTTGCCTTTTTTTTTTTTTTAACAACACCAGGATTAATTGAAAATAAAACAACCAAGACGTGATAAATGAGAAGACTTGCTGCCTTAATTTCAAAGGTTTCACTAAAGTATGGCATTTATCATTTAGATGTTGCAGTAGATTTAAACAAAGTACCTTTACCAGGGACTCTAAAATATTCAGATAAAATCATTTCCAGTTAATTACCCAAGTCTGGTGTCCAAGGACAATCCCCAAATTCTGAGTGTCCTCCCGACAGATGCTTTACCAGGCCTTCACTGCAACCACCTGCATATTTGTGCCTTGAGCTGCTTTAACAGTATTTTGAGCCTGTTCCATGGCAGTCATACATGGTCACACCATAACACTGCCACCACCATGCTTGATGCCTGCTCTGGTATGGTTTGGGTCATACATTAGTACTTTCCTTCTCCACACTTTTCTCTTTCCATGATTCTGATAGAAGTTTATTTTGATTTCTTTTGTATAGAAAGCCTGATTCATGAATCTGTGTGTGTGTGTTGGGGAGGGGGGAGGGGTCTTTTCTTTTTCTTTTTTCTCTTCTTTTTTTGTTGTTGAGATAGTTTCTGATGAATTGTATTCTGGTTTTCTTGTTCTTGAATGTTAGTGGTTTCCCCCCTGGTGTAAACCCTCTGTATTTACATTGAACAAGGTGTCTCTTGACTACAGATTTCAACATTGACACATATGCCTCCTCCAGAAAACATTGTGGCTTGACTGTGTGAAGAAGTTTTTCTTCATCAAGGAGAGGATTCTGTGATCATTCCCTTTAGTTGTTTTCCGTGGCCTTCAAGATCTTTTGATGTTGCCGAGCTCACCAGTGATTTCTTCCTCTTTTAAGAATGCACCAAAATGTTGATTTATCCACACCTAAGGTTGGGACTGTCTTCTCCAGCAGCCCTGGACATACCTTACCAGGAGGGCTGAAGGGTGATTCCCCTGTTGTTGGAACACACCTGGTCCCAGAGTTGAAATAAACTACAGATTTTCATTTGCCTTGAAGTAATAAGGCAATAGGCCACACCTGCTGAATTAACTTGTTCAAATCAATTATTCAAATACGTTCAAGCCCCTGGAAATGGAGATACTTTGCTTAAACTGACTGTAGTTCCTTGATGGTACATCCATATTTTCATCACACTGAGGTTGACTTTATTGCTAATCAGTTGTAGTAGGTTATAAAGATCTCATTTAAAACTCTTGTCATAGTCAAAATACATCTGGACCCAACTGTGCATGTCTCGCCGAGATCTTGTTTTGTTAATTTTACCTTGGTTTTCTCTTTTGGTTCATTTGCTCAGTGAAACTTTTGTGTTTAGTGTCGGCTTTTGTTTCTTGCTGTGTATTCTGGTTTGTTGTCAGAAACTGTGTGGGAGGTGGAGGACCTTGGTGCAGGGAGAGGCGAATTGATGTTTAATTTAACAGACTTTAATTTACTAAGAATAAAGATAAGTAATTAAAAAGATGGCACATAATCAGAAGAAAAAAATTAAAACCATGTAGCCTACAGGAGCAGCAAACAAAAGAGGAAGGGGATGAAGATACTGGACCCAAGATAAACAACGGAGAATGTCTCACAGGAAGAATCCTATGAATGTCAGTGCTCACTGCTAATAAAGTAATGATGGTGTACCACTCAGGAAAATCAGGTGTTAAAGACTGACAGGATGCTGAATTAAAATACACAGAAGGAAGCAAAGTTTGAGAAAGTAAAAAACAGAAAGTGAAGCAAACGTGTATGAAAAAAATAAGACACAAAAGAAATAATTAGGATGCAGAACAGTTAACTAAAGACAGAACTCAAGTCAAGAGGTAATTAAAAGCAAGACAAAACTATGAAAAACACAGGACTCCAACAAATTATAACCATGGTTTATGTTTTCAGAAATTTAAATCAGGCTAAATTTGTTATGACTAGTTTGGAAAATCCACAAATAGACTCCAAAAACCAAGAAGGGAATTTAGAAAATGTTTCTTTTTAATAAGGGAGTTCAGCCAGAGGAAATGTCTTTGGACCACGGAGACAGCAGGCAAGCTCCATGGGCTGGTGAACAGGTTGGCTGACAACAGGCAGGAGAGTGGCATTCAGATGACTGGGCTTCAGGTGGAGGTCAGTGGACATGACAGTAATGGCTGGCAGGCAGGAAAGAAATTGCATTCTCAGGATCAACAAATCCAATAAAGAAAAAAAAAAACCTAAATGCAAGTCAAGAAGTCTAGATAATGGAACAATCTGGGAATGAATCGCTCCATTAACCAGGCATCTATGGTTGGCTTCATTAACGGATCTGCAATAGGTGTGAGAACTGCCATGACCAGAAGACATGCACTATCATGACCAGAGGACACGCACACCATCCAGGAAGACCAGCCTACACAGACCAGAGCACAGTCAAGAACAAGACAAAAAAGGGCAGGTCAAAAACAGGAGGACACAAAAACACTACACTGACAATAATAGTCAACATCTTATACAGATATAGGGCTGGAAACTATTTTTTTCCATTGTTGCACTGGACCTCATAAATTAAAGTTTTAGTAATAACAACACAATCTGAATACTAATTTCTCATGAGGATAATTTCAGAAACAAAAACAAATGGTGGTTTTCATATCTGCAGCTCGCACTGTTGCTCCTAATTATCTAGTTGTAAAATGTTGCCTTGCTCTGTTTTTTCCAAAACGATTTTAAGATATAACTAAATACTGGGATGCACATTTATTGTTATTTCTGGATTTTTTAAAAATAAGTCTAGCCACCCAGCACAACTTGTAAAGTAACATCTTTCAGTATGAGGTTTTGTTCCCTGTCTTAAATAGCTTTTGTTTATCTGAGGAGCATTGGAATCATCACCCAGTTGTTTAAATGATTTAATTATGATTTACCAAACCTAACTATGTAGTTTTAAATGACTTCACTTACTTGCAGTCTATAATGTAAAAACTCAGTAAAAAAAAAAAAAAGAAAAAAAGAATATTGCATCCTGGTCAGATATGCTAAAAAGTTCATGACAGATTGAACATAGACTTGCAGACACAACTAAGATGATCACGGCTGCAGATTGAGGAGAATATGGAGAGTCACTCTAGACTGAAAACATGGGACCACTGCTGTCAGGATGTTAAGACTGGGCCCTAATTCTAGTTGCCAGGGCAACATATCAGGGCCAGTGGTGGTCACATGTTTCTGGTCTAAAGTGAAGCTTTTCTTCCCCACAGTCTGCAGTCTGACCCCTCTCAGGACAACGTGGATGATTCAAGAATGAGGGTGAATGTAAAGTAAGATGGAATCATGGGTAAATATACGCTAACTTAAGCCTAAACAGCAAGCCAGACTTTTTTGGCTTTTTCTTTTTCTGCCTGTTTGCCGATTTGACTGGGCAAAGTCAGTTACAGTCACAGTCAGTTTGCCACCATGGCATCTCCATAGGTCTAAAAAAAATTGGCTTCAGAAGTACCCTTCAGAAACGTTTGGGTGATGTCACAGTGGGTTTGCCTTGTTCTCTCTGTACAGACAATGGTTTTTTTCAGAGTTGAGGGAGCTATAAGACTTGTCAGCAGGGGGGCTTGTTGATGTGGGTGAAGTGGGCAAGCGCCTGGTGCACTCTGTACAAGAGCGCATGGTAGAAAGAAAAAGAAAACGAGAACAACTCTAATTTGCTCGACTTTCCATAAAACCACTCATTTCCATGTCATGTTAGAGGAGTGGGAGCCCCCGCGGCAGTTTAATGCTCAGAAAGTTTTGTGTCCTTGCAAATGAGCTGCCCTAAGAGCTGATTTTCTGTAGTAAAGAGCCGACTCCTGTCTGACAGAGCTGAATCTTCGGCCGCTCTGAGAATCTGTGCAAGCAGGGGAAGAACTTTATTTTGATGGGCACACCACACTGCCAATCACATCCCAGGACAGAGCAGGCTTATATTATTACATAAAGGGGAGCATATGCTCTGAAGAGAGCCTAAAAGAAAAAGAAAAGACAGTGACTGGGTGCACTGAGTACAAACCAAAAAAGAAGAAGCGTCTAGGTGCATTTCACTGATGGATGCATAAAGTCTGTAAAACACAAATATCAGTCAGAGTAGGGTCAACAACAAACTAGTTAAAGTGTTTGCTCAAAGGTATGATTAAAATGTTAGATAAAAGTAACTGTTCATTTTTGTAGCAGTAAAACATAAGAATACTTTTTTAAATGAAAAAACAAAAAGAGAAATGCTTGCTAACACATAAAACATTTCATAATTGCAAAATGAGGTTAAAATATAAGGCTCAGATTAATAGAAAATGAAGAGGACCATAAGAGTGGACTCTTGTAAGGGAGCCAAGGCAAAAGGGTCTCATCTTTGAAAAGAGCCGGACCTCCATCACTAGAAAGAGCGGTTGTATTGGAAGAAGAGTGGGAGAGAGAAGGGCTAGGGAGGTGTGTGTGTGTGCATGTGTGTGTCTGTGGGAGTGGGGGTAGCAGTGAGCGGGGGTGGGGGGTCCTTTTTAATAAGACTCTGTTACTTTCCCTGGACGAAAAAGTTGCGTTTAACACTTGCAGGGTAGGGTAAACACTAGGGATGTTATTGCCTCCAGAGTGCTTAAAGCCGAGCTGAGAGGGAGGCGTTGTCAAGTGATACTGCGTAACATGACGGCCCCACTGTGAGTTTGGTTGGCCTCATCCAACATCAGAAGAGCTGGCTGATGCAGTACTGGTTGCAGCAGACGCAGAGGGTGCCAGATCCGTGCTTGCTCCCCCCCCCCGTTTTCCTCGCAAAGCTGCAGTCTGCCATTTTACTAGCCAGTTGGATGTTACAGTTCCTGTAATATGTCGTTTATGGCATCAGATGAGGAGCTCATAGACCTCATTGCCTGTTCAGATCGGACCTGACCCGGGATTAAGTGCACCCTTGGAGGGGGATTATTGAGGGGGCCAGTTCAACACCTGATCTCATGTCAGTTAATATAAAAAACAATGGGTGACACTAAATTAGGGTAATGAACACGAAGTATCCGGAAGTATAAAAAGGGCTCAAGTCAATCACACAACTTACTTCCAAATGAAGTATAATTCATTCATATAAGTTTGGTTCTATTGCTGTTGTGTCATACATTTTTCTTTTAGGTTTTGTAAAATAGAACAAAGAAAAATTGGAAAAATAAAAAGATAAAATGGCAATTAAAGTGAATTGGCACATGATACTAGTCTAGACGTTGGGGTGACAGTGTTGGGGATGCAGAGGTGACAATGGGATGAGTTTATTCAGGTGGGAAAAAAAAAGGAGAGGGCCGCCACTGTCAGAACGAAGTCTGTTACTGAACCAAAAAGACAATAAAGGAGGTGGATTTGACATTAATCCAAAGATTTTGGTGTTTATTAACAGGAGAAAAAAAAATGCTTCTCAGGATACAACCTCTTGTGCGAAACTCAGCTGAATCACCATGGTGACTTCTTTTGTCCACCATCATCATCATGTGGTAGTAAACTGACACTGCACAGCCCCACTCTGAAAACATAGAGATTTTCTTTTGTCTCTGCATCTTGAAAAGCTCATAACAAAGTAGCCTGAGACCTCTCGTAGCCATTTTTTCCCCTGATAATACTTGGAAATCCTTGTTTCCCTCATCAACATGCATAAAACATCGGTTGTATTGAGTAGAAAAATGAACTTGTTGAATTTATATAAAGTCTGCAGAAATGATACCAATCAACATGAGAACACTTGTGGAAAACAAGTGTTGGATTCACTTATTGCCTTGAATCATCACAGACCTCTTGCAATGCAGTTTGTGAACAAGCACTTCAAGCTAGTGTGCTTTTAATGCTGAAAATCAAAATGCCTTCATCTGCTGTATGTAGAGTGATAGGTGTGACTTGCTCCAACACATTCAACCCAGGTTTCAACTGTGTAGTTACTAAAAGTAAATTGTCTGAGCCCTTAAAAATGACAGTGGCTTAAAATGAAGGTAATTCCTAAATGATAAAGTCCATATTTTTTCTCTTAAATAAAAACTGAAAGGCTACACTTGGATCACATCTTGATTGTTTTTTCCAAATCTATTGACATGGTGTACAAAGCCAAAGTCATAAAAATGTTTTGTTTTTTTTTTCCAGTTTCTTCTGAACCTAGCTCCGTAACATACAGAACATCGTCAAAAATGCTGGAAATGAAAACAACCCACTCAGTTTCTGTAACTCATAGTCAAAGTTTGGTGTTTTTAAGAGTGATTAGTCCTTAACAGTTGTTGTTTGCTCCTAACATCCAACCTCTATCTTTCCCTAATCCTTTGCTTTTGAGCTCAGTCAGGGGCTTTTGGGCCATCACGCTTGCAGTCTGCATCTGAAACAATAAACCAAATTTGTGCATGCAAAAAAAAGTGCCATTTATTGTGGGCTGTCACTTTTTGAAATGTTTTTCCACTACATGGCTGAGCTGAAGAACTCCCGAGACACGTACCAGAACCCAGTGAGACCAGAGCTTTGACCTCTGGCACTGTTCAGTCAGTAAATCTTTTTCTCTGTTTTTAATGCTTCAGTGTACATCAGTGTCCCCCGGTTCCAGTCCTGCATGCTTTAGATGTTTCCCAGCTCCAGCACACCTGATCCAAATGAACGGATCTTCATCAGCTTTATATCAAAAGTTTATTGACCGGTTCACTGGAATCAGTTGTGTCTGGGGCACAGAAATGTCTAAAACTTTAGGACTGCTGACCTCTGAAAAGCAGGTTCTGATGGCTACAGTCTAGAAAAGGTCTTTTGAAACAAAATTGCTTAATCCCACCAAACCTTTTTAGTGTACATTTCTTTTATTCCTTTGAAAGGTCAAAGGGGAACAAGGCCCAACCAACTATTGAACCCATATAATGTAATGCAATGGCAACTGGACTTCAGGAGTTCACCTCACAACCATCAAAGCAAATAAACACATAGATAAAAATGTGAGTTCTGGACAGGGTTACCTTTTTTCTATTTTAATATTTCTATATTTTCGTCACTTGGTGGCTTAATAGAAAAAGTTTAATAGAAAAAAAGCAGGATGACATTTATTCACCTTTATGACGAATGGGTTTCACATCCTGGGCTGAATAGCTGGATTTTACACATCACCGTCTCTGCTGTAGAAGGCCACAGGATCACATCTTATTTTACAAACATAATCAGGCAACAGACTAAAAGAGGTCAAGATAACACAAATATTCAATAATAATATTCAGTAATAGGGTTTCCAGAACATGTGTAGGTGGTTCTATTATTTAATAACTTATTTTCTCTTCAACTAATCACACAGAAGTGTGCAAAACATTAGAAAACCCTAATTTTTATCTTATATTTTTGTGTAAAAATATAACACAGCCTCTGATTGGAAACATTATTTTTTTTCACAACAAAAATGCCCCACCTTCACCCATAATAAATAAATAAATGAAAGAATAACAAACAAATAAATAAATAAAGTCTCGTAAGCGATACTAAGTATCCCCATGATTCAATCACCTGTAGCGTGCTGTTGTGTGGTCCAGTTTCGACCAAGTTTTAGTTGTTGGGTAGGTGGGCTCTACAACAAAGGGATCCATGATCAACCCACTGGGCCTCATTCGTGAACTTTTTGTAAATATGTAAGCAGATTTACACTTAAATCAATTCCTTAAAAAAATAACAACTCATGATTCATAAGTGCTGCGTAAAACTTGAAATGGATGGCATGAACGTGTGTTTGTTCTTGAATGCCAACTAACCTCAAGCTGGCAGCGTGCCGCTGCTATTCCTTGATAAGAATAAATCTTCAGCCAGGGACCACCGTGTAAGGACGTCTTTTTCCCCTGCATGTCTAACTGTGGACGTGATGCACAGCAGCAAAGAGACTGGAGAAGAAACATTTTTCAAACACAGCAGCAGAGATCATTTTAAACGTAAGTGAAGAAGAGAAAAGAGATCATTTGGTTTGCTTTGTTGGTGTGCCATGACAAAGACCAGCAAGGCACAAGCCTGAAAAAGAGGTGACTAATGCAGTTAATAATGTGTCTTCTGTCCTCTGAGGCGTTCAAGAGGTGGAGAACAAATATGACATTGGATTAAAAAGAAAATTCTATGTCTACATTGCCTTCATATTTGCAGAGAGCTTTTCATCAGGAGCCATACCTGACTCCCACAAGAGTCAGCAGCAAACTAAAAAAATACCGTAAATTCCGGACTATAAGCCGCTACTTTTTCCCCACGCTTTGAACCCAGCGGCTTATACAACGATGCGGCTTATCTATAGATTTTTCTTGGCTAACGGCCATCTATGGGGCGCAGGAGGTGCAAAAACGAGACAGACGCTACAGGTCCATGTAAAGAAGAAGACGCTATTTTTTGACGGGTGGGTGTGGCTTATAGTCCGGTGTGCTCTATAGTCCGGAAAAACTGTAAACTTATTTTTGAGTGTTTAAAATGTGCTGGTTTTTTTTTTTTTTTTTTTTAAAGTATTCTCATGTTTAAAACACATTTTAAATGTACCTACATATTCGAAAATAATAGACCACTGTGCATTAACATTTGTTAGAATTGATGACAATATTTCTGTGCACTCCATATTTACACAAGTTCTGCTCAAAGGCAGGTCTAGTTTCACTCTGCGAACAGTTAAAGCACAAGTTTATTCTGCTCCCGTTCATGAATGAAAATCGGTGATTGTGAGATCCTCAGGTTCTCTGTCTGCAAAGTACCCACGAATCATCACCTGTCCATCACTGGGCTAAATAGTGGGTGAGGTGCTTCTGTTGAAAAGCTGTGTTTGGTTTTTGTAAAACATGATGTTGGGGATTTAGGCCAAATAACATTTTTGTCTCATCTCAGCAGGAAATTGTCCCAGAAGTGCTTTGTTTTTGTTCAAATGCTGTTTTGCATTCAGCTGTGTTTTCATGCTTTTTTTTTTTAGACAGAAGGAACTGTATTTATTCAATCTTCCTCCAACTGTATTGTCATTGTTAACATATATGTAAATCTGCTCTCGGTTAAGTCTTTTATTTTGATATGACACAGAAGAGCTTCCAGATGTGGTGGACAGTTAAAGAGCCAACAAGAAGGTCATTGAACTAGACATGATGTATGAGTTCTGGTAGCAATACAACTGATGCCCCGTTTGCTGTTATTCCTCTGTGAATTATTTGTTGCTAGTGGGGACAGATGCAGAAATTCCCTCTGCCAACAATCATGGAGTTAAATGCCTAACATTCTCAGTGAGGCATGTAGGTTTTGAGATGTGGGTCTTGTTTTTGTTATTTTTATTTTTGCTATTTCTGTAAGCATGGCACAGAGTCATGACTTGTGCATTACTCTGCCAAACTTGATGAGGCGTCCACTCCTGGAAAGACTGACAGCTGTCTTGAATCTCTTCCGCTTGTAATCGTTTTCACAGTAAAATGATAGACATTAACGTTTCTCAGATTGAAGGTCAGTGGGAATTGCTTCGGTGGAAAACATGCGTGATTTATGTTCCACACAGATAAATGTAACTGTTTTAATGTATTTCTGTTTTAATGTATTTCCCATTTGTTTTTTTTCTCCTGTTCAAATTGCTGCATATCCACATTCACCCTTTTACATTGAAAAACAAAAGAAAAAAAAACAGTTATATTGGTTATAAAGCAGAAGTAGTCAAACTGACCTGGACAGATACCGCCCACTCTCCCTTATTTACAGCAGTCCAGAGACTGTTCATCTCTGCACTATTCTAGGTTGATAAAACAGCCTCCAGGTATGCTGCTGCTGTCTCTATTTTGTCCTCTCAGAGGCTGCCAGGCATATATATTCAGCTCACATTTCATATGGCTCAACTTACCTTCAAGACTATTTTAATCCTAAGTTGATTTAATGTCATTTCATCAAAAAAAAAACAAACAAAAAAACCTTGCTGTAATATAACTGATTAGAAAATTTGACCCATCTAGGCTGTGGAACATGTCATGGTAATGTTCTGTTTGGTTTCAGTAATGAAGTCTTACAGTTTCATTTGCTTTTCCTGATTTACATTCACACAGCCAAAGGTTTGCTGTGTTCACCAGAAAACATAAAATGTAGAATTTGTCAAATCAGTCTCAAGTGCTAGAAGCCAGTTTGCTAAATGTGACTCAGTCCCTTGTAAACAAAGATGAAAAGCACACAGCCTCCTAAAGTTGTGTGTCTAGAGAAGCTTGTAAAACAGAGTGGTTTGTAGGAAAATGCTAATTCTGAATATAAAGCTATTCAATATCCAAATAACTATTGCTCTTATGACACGGGCAGCACGCTGGGGTGGTGGTCAGCATTGTTGTAGAGGGGTCCTCGTGTGAATCTGGCATTTCTGTTTTGAAGTTTGCATGCTTTTCCTGTGCCTGTGTGGGTTTTCTCTAGGTACTAAGGCTTCCTCCCACAGTCCAAAAACACAAATAACAGGTTAATTGATGCTTCTGAAATGTCTGTAGGATGAGGCTGCATGCTGGATAAGGAACGGCCTTCTGGTGAGCCCGAACAAAGTGAAGTGGGTGTTTTTTGTTGCAAAAAAAATGTTTTCCTCTGAATAATTTTTTTGTAAAATCCCCAAGCAGCTTCTTAAGTTCCTGAGGCCACTAAAATAACTTACTATGTTACTTAATTGCTACATAATTCAGTTGCCTCCTTTATAATTCAGGGAATCTGATCCATTTAAAGTCTATACACACCATTCTTGACGTCATATCCAAGAATAAGCTGATGCAAGTGATACAGTATTAGATGCAATAATATTATATAACTGTAGGGTTGTGTAAGATTTCCAAATACCTTGGTGAATTTTATATTTAAAGACATACTCTGACTCAAAAATGTGACATAAATGAGTTGGCATGATGATTAGTAATCAAGTCATTTACTGCGACTTTGATGAGAAAATCTGGAAGGACACCCTGTTCTATGATGTTTTTTTTTTTTTTTTTGATTGACTAACTTTGTGTAGCTGGGGAGAGAAAGGTCACTATGGATTTGGATGTGCACAAGCAGGGAATAAGCGGTAAAAACATAAGACTCCAGCTTTTCCTCCTGTTCACAACTCCTTGATTTTAAGGTTCTTGGATGCCATCCATTTTTTGTTTTTTTACCATATCTCTACATATGAGAGCTTCCTGATTCTTAGTGGGATGGATATCATCCAGATTTCCCCCTAAATGTTTTATATTATATATGAAGCCCACATTGTTTGCTGGACCACCTGGACAATGGTTCAGGGATGCGGTGTAGCTGAATGTGTCATAAGTAGTCACACATAGAAAACTATTGGTAGGAATCAAACTGCACAAAGATACAAACTTTACAAACGTTAATTGTCAATACTATAAACATCAGTGATGATTTTAGTATGCATGTTAATCATTAAACAGCAGTTTTAAACATTGTCCACCTTTTCTACATAAATTCATTTGACATTATGGTCACTGGTGACTCCAATGCCAGGTTTTTTTTTTTTGTTTGTTTGTTTTGTTTTTTCCAAAGATGTGGACTCATCGTTCTAGTTCAAATGATTCCTTCTAAACCTGCCAAACAACTCTCATCATTAAAAAAGGACACAGGCGAAGAGCTGAACATCTGAAAACGCCTTGCAACTGAGAGCAAAAACAAAGAAAGGAGTGCTACAGTTATTTAAAACGATAACACTTTAAAGAAACTGATTAAAAAAGTAGTGGTTGAATGCATCAAAACATCAATATTTGTAAGTCTAAACCTATATTCATAGTAGGGGAGAGAAATGACGTGTTGCAGAGTGTTAAAGTGTGAAATGTGTCTCTAGAAGAAGGAAAATAAGGATTTTAGTGAGCAAAGAGCAGCTACCACAAGGAAGGTAAACAGGAAGTGCAACAATAAGTGGAACAATTGGTTTTGTCCCACTCAGTCCTCAAGGGCCGGTGTCCTGCAGGTTTGAGATGTTTCCCTGTATCAACACACCTGATTCTAGTTAATGGTCGATAACAGGCTGTCGTCAAGGTCTCAGCAGCTCTGTTAATGACACAGCCACTTAGATCAGGGTGTGCACCTGCAGGACCACGGTCCTCGAGGACCGACTTTGGACACGCATGATCAAACAAACTGTTCTGCTTTTTCTCTTCCAATAAACTGCTTCATCTTGTCCATTGGCTTGGAGTTATCACTTAAAAATATTCTTTTCTCTTTTTTTAGCTGCTCATATTTCACAACGTGACCATCACAGTCCCGGAGAACTTCACCCAGTGCACCACCCACGGCAGCTTTGTCCAGCGCTGGCAGGAGACCGTCTACAACATGTTCACTTTCGCGTGCCTCTTCCTCCTGCCTTTGATCATCATGATTTTCTGCTACACACGAATCCTTGTTGAGATATCCAGCCGAATGGCTCGTGGTAACAGTAAGTCAAGTGTGTTTTTAATCATTCCTTTTATTTCATTTCAAAATCTGCTATTAGAATATAGTATGAAGACACACAAGTAGCTGTGAGTGATAAAGATGACGTTTTCTGCTGTTCCAGTGATGTCTAGAGACATTCATCTCCGACGCTCACACAACAATATCCCCAAAGCTCGGATGAGGACTCTTAAGATGAGCATCGTTATCGTCACCTCATTCATCATCTGCTGGACCCCGTACTACCTGCTCGGCCTGTGGTATTGGTTGTTCCCTGAAAAAATGGAGGAGACAGTCTCTCATTCACTTACTCATATGTTATTTATTTTTGGCCTCTTCAATGCATGTCTAGACCCCATCACCTATGGTTTGTTCACCGTTCACCTTAATCAGGGCTTAAGGAGATGCCGCCAAATGTCAAAGCCACGCACTGAATTAGAAAATAACTCTTGTCTCATGCAAATGTCTTGTTTGTCATCTCAAAGGCAGGTTGAAGCAGGTGTCCTCAGTAAGCACACAGAGGTGGCGAATGACAACAGCAGCACTAAAAATACCTCCAGTCCGAGCATTTCAGTGAGCAGGATATAACGGCCCAAAGGATTTCAAGAAAAGAGACAATAAAATTGCTTCAAAATTCTGTAACTCTACTTAAGATCTATTTTATCAACTGCCGACAATGCATTTAGTAAAAGAAAATCTATTGCTTTTATTGTCCCACAGATCTGCTTTTTTTTTTTTTAAACATTTGTCTCACAAGCCCCATGCGAATACTGTCCATTTGACTGCCACATCTGGTGGGTTTAGGTTACAATATGTCCATGCGTTTTTTGGAGGAAAACATCAAACACCACAGGCCTCATAAGAATAAGCTCCTGAACCCCGAGCAGATGTGTGTTCCTGTTACACTCTGACCCTCTGAAGGCTCATTTTTTACAGCAGTGCCAAAAAAAAAAAAAAAAAGCCTGCATCTCTGTGGAAACGGGCTTAGAAGCACAACATTTCAGTACTTTATAATCCTGCAAAGGCAAATATATATATATATATATATATATATA